>JAOBRH010153343.1:0-11885 GCA_027575125.1 Umimayanthus parasiticus | reverse complement strand
GTAAAAGATGCTGGGATTTTTTTGGGTATGCTAAGAAAAGTAGTGATTTTTTTGGGTAGACAAATTCTGAAGTTGTGATGTTTTGGGGTATAAAATATGAACCTCTGTTGGACCCCCCCCCCTCCCATCATTAAAATTTGTGAGCGGGGCCCCTGGCCTACCACTACAAAATGTGTTGCATTGTGTGTTATGGACCTGAGGGAATATCAGGAACAAATGATTTCAACCTTGAGAGGATGTTGACAAAGTGTACTGTGTACTTATATCAGTTTATGAAATCTACAGAAAATAACATGGCTTTGCCAAACTGGACCTGAAAAACTTCACGTCTTTTCCTGATTTTAGTCAAAAATCATCTTTCTGTATTGTACATGTACAGAAGGCCACACATACCTGTGCCTGTATAGTCAATGTACATCTACCATTATGGCTGTAACCCCCCTCCCCCACCCCCTCAGTTTTTTGAAATATATAAACAGTATTGCATGCATATCCTTGACGTACATGTACACTGGTACATTTCTGTGTTTCAGACAACTTTCAAAGGACGAGTTTTCATGACACATGCAACAAAAGCCATTTACAGATGGCTGTTGTCTGATTATGTTAAAGTCAGGTGAGTTTTCGTTGGACCGCAGGGGAACCTTGTGTAATGTTCATATTTTTGGCCACTTTACAGTAAGCTGTGTAATCTTAGAACAACCAGTCACCAAGTGGGGTAGTGAAAGTGAAGTGTGATACAAAATGCTTATTTGCCATGGGAGCCTTGCTGGAGTTGTGAGTTCAGTTACTGGTAATTGTCAATAACAACATGACAGCCACAGTATAGGTGCAAGCACTTGCAAAAATCAATTACAGATGTGCAGCATTTTCCAAAGTAGAACAAAAATTGATAAAAAAAATTGACATTCTCCAGTTTGCTTGCTAACATTGTCTCACTGGCAGTATTTTTCTGAAGCCTGGGAAACAGTGGATGGTATTTGGTCTGTGTAACTACATGTTTAGCAAGAAGTGTTGTGCCGAAAGATTACATAAAATTTACATTTCTACCAGCCTCAAGAAAACAGTGATTAGTGATGGTGAGTTGATTGCGATGCAAGTCCTTGCATTTGAGGGCAGGGCTTACATATTGCTGTTTTGTATGGAACTTATTTTAGGGTGGCACTTACAAATGTAAACCAAGTGGTACTTGTTGGAGTAGACAAGATACAGTAGATACAGTAACTGTGAATTTTCTCTTTTTTATCATCACAAAAGAATTTCTTTCAATGGATGTACAGTATAATGTTATAGTTAAAGCATGAGTGGTCCATGCTGCAAATTATGTTCTATTTACTTGTACGTTTTAGTAACATAGCGACAGAGGATATGTTGTACTCTGAAAGTGACTTGGAAAACAGCATGGACAAAATTGAGACCCTTCATTTTCATCAGGTGAGAAATCAGTTTTAAATCACCATAAGATTCAAACAATGTACATTGTAGAACTAATCCTTGGAATTTATTGTGCAAGATATTTCTCGGATTTTATTGTGCATAACATACATTAGACTTTAAAGAATTTACTGGTATTTCTATTTAATAAATTGAGTTTTTTATGTATAAATGCAACAAGCAAACCAGAGGCATGGCATACATGCAAATCAGAAGGTTTGCTACAAATCAGTTATTGCTAAGACCTACATACAGATCCGTGCAGCCAGAGTAAAAGACTACATGCAAGGCAAAAGATAATCATGCATAGTGCATAGAGCAGATGTGCACCCGAGAATTTTGAACACTGAGTTTCAAATCATGTTTACCATCATCCATGACATAAGTATCTAGGAGAATTTTATCAAAGGAACTTCTAAGAACACCTTTTAATTAGGAAATACAATCATATAATTCTAGCTGCCCGGGGGATTCCCAAATACATTGGAAATATGATGGAGATGATCATCAAAAGTGTTGAAAAACACCCCTAAAAGTTACCAGTATTATATTTTTTGCCCCGCAAATTTTCCCCCCTAAAAGCTACCACAGAGTTACATCAAAACAGACGATGATAAACTGTGCATTTAATAGGAAGATCTGTTTAAACATTGAGTAAATTTCGCTTTGAAAAGTTTCTGAAAATACCAAATGTTAATGTTGAAAGACTGAAGGCCCTAAAAGTTACCATTTACCCCATTTTCTTCCCAAGACACCCTAAGAGTTATCAAAACTGCAATTTCAACCCCTAAAAAAGTTACGACGATCATCCCCGTCAGGTCAAGTATGGGAGTCCCCCCCTGGGTCTAGCTGCTGCAGCAGCATTTACCAGAGTTAGGCCCCGTCCATGTGTATCCGGATATTTTTGAATCCTCAACTTTTTCTTTCCAGATTCGCCTTTCGTCCACACGTACCCAGTGAATTTGCATGCGAATCCACAACTTTTTGAATCGGCTCTCTAGAGTGAATATCTTTGAATCCACAAACAATTTGGAACCATGTGGACGGGTGAATCTGGATATTTTTTAATCTGCTGACGTGGCAAAGTCGGGTCTAGTCTTTATCATGTGATTATTCAACATGGCTGCTGAAAGGAATATGGCCACGTCTCTTCTTCTTGCAATTATTTCAAGCCTGATAGCTTGTGTGGAGGTAAACTGGCTATGTTTACTGTTCATTTCAGTTATTACAAACAATGACCTGATATTCTGAGGCTGTTATCGAAATGAAGGAGTCTACCTTTCCTTTATCAATGAGGACGTTGCAAAACAATAGCCTTTAATTACAGAATACAATCACTTCACGTGGGAATGCAACCACTTGGCCACTTTCCCGCTGTCGTCGTTAGAAACAGAACGTGAAAACCACAATTCTGGAGTTTGTAGAGAATGTGAACATTAGAGTATGAATCATTTGAATCATCATGCAGCTTTAAAGACAAAACTTCTAGTTTTTTATATTCACACATCCTTAGGCAAAACAAAATACGACTAAGAAAAGGGAAAAGGGAAAGTTAAAAATTAAGCAGCCGTTTTCTTTGACATTCTCGTGTAGCTGCTTTTAATTTGCCACAATTTCGCACATTACGCTAGACGCATTGCTTTGCGCATGCTCTATTTTCAATATTCATAGAAGAGTACTGGGCACTACAGTGAATCCGGATACCAGCAGGATACGTGTGGACAGGCGAATTCAATTCGAATACCGTACATGTGGACGCAAATCTTTTTAAATCCGCAACCAAAAATATCCGGATTCAAAAATATCTGGATACATGTGGAGGGGCCTTAGACTCAATATACATGTAAATTCAGGTTTGCACAAAATGTCAAAATATTGTCTCAGTCAGTCACTGCTAAGTTACATTCAACTGTCTGTTGTTAATTAATAATATTAAAACTGTAATAATTGTTGTGTTTCAGGAAAAGGAAGTGAATGGTATCAAGTTCTGGTGTTACCATGCAGGCCATGTGTTGGGTGCAGCCATGTTCATGATTGAAATAGCTGGTGTGAAGGTAACACTCACAATAATATTATAAAATAAAGGGACTGAGCTTAACATTTTGGCTGACTAGCCATCTGAACCCTAAAACGTTTACAAGGCAAAATGTGGGGACTATAAAACTTTGTACATGCAAGTCATACAATTACTGAACAGAATTTGTTTAGCTATTTTCTGTTTTATAGAATATCATTTTTGTGATCTACAGCAATTAAGTATAATATAGGGGTTGCAAGAGTTGATATAGATGTGTGTAGAAGTGTCTAGAGGTGTTTCTAGGTGTCCAGAGGTTTCTAGACATTTCCAGAGATGTCTATACATCTCTGGACATCGTTAGACGTACCTGATGTTTTTCAAAGAACCTCTGGACACTGCTGGATATAATTATATATGTCTAGACACCTTTGGCTGCCAGAGGTTCCAGAAAGGTCCGAAACTGTCTAGTCATGTCTGAATACCTGTGGACACTTTGTTTTAATTTGTCTAGACAACTCTTAACACCAGAAATTATAAGGTTGTTCCAAGGTGTCTGGGAATTAATGGACAACTGACCTATGGAAACCTTCTGGGCACATTTAGGCAGATTGGGACACCAGAGGTATTGAGAGGTGTCTAGAACCTTCTGGACAACTGTAGACACCTGGAAACCTCCTAGGCACATTTAGGTAAATCTGGACATTAAGATACAGTATGCTCAGGTGTCTAGATGGCTCTGTACATTACATGTACATGTCTAGACACATCTGACATCTTTAGACACCTCTGCCATCAGTGGACACATTAAGACAATTTTGGACCCAGAGGTGCGTGGAGTTGTTTAGAGACCTGTGTCTAGACAAATCTAGACACCTTTGGACAAGTCTAGACACCTCTGACATGTCTTAGCACCTCTGGACACATCTAGACACACAATTTGGATACTTCTATACACCTGTATAGATCTGTGGACATTTCTGAACACCTCAATATTAACTCCAGCAAAGTACATGTATATTTTCATATACCCTTTGCGAAGTGAGGAAGAGAACACTTCACCACACCTGTGAATATAGTCAAATCCTTGTTTTGGAAAAACAGACTAATGATGAAAAAGACTTAGAAAGATACTGGCTTCACTTGTCTACAATTTTCCCGTGCTTTCCTGAACAATACCAAGAGATTGAGGCACTGCTTCTCCAACAGAATGTGGGAAAGAAGAATGTATAAGTCTTGCAACAAGAAAATAATGTGCTTGTTTTTTCATTTATCAAAAAATTAGAATCACCAATTCCGAGAACAAAGAAAACCTATTGGCCTGGCATTATTATTTTATAAACAGTAATACATGTAAATTGTAAACTGAAGCTGTTTATACCAAACAGATCTTATATACTGGGGACTTTTCAAGGCAAGAAGACCGTCACCTAATGGCTGCTGAAATTCCTAGCGTATCTCCTGATGTTCTTATTGTGGTGAGTTAACTTAAAATACTTTTATTCAGGACTGTGGTCACTACTGTACAATGATCCTTTTGAAATAATAAACAATGTTAAAATTGTAAACATATAGTATAAAAAGGTATTGATTAGAAGAATAATGTAACACCAGAAAAGTGGATATAGCTTTAGTAAAACTATAAATAACAAAAAGGTATGCATTAACAAAGATTTTGAAGTTTCACAATATTTAATAGTTACATACATTGTATACTGTCCTGTTGTGGAATGGAACGTCCTAGCTTTTACCTAATCATGCATGATCAATCAAACAAGCATTCCCCTTTCACCTTCTTTTGTTCCAAAAGGATACAACTGGATTTTCAATTTTCTCTAGTTTTTGTTTGAATAATTTTTTTCAGCATTGGCATAGATCTAGGGATGATGGTGTTGCTACATGTAGATTCAAGAACATGTCAGGCAGCAGTGCTGACAGGATCAGAAAGGTCATAATCAAGATCAGTCTCAACACTGGTATGAAGATCAAAATCTAAGCCAACTTACATACAGTAAAGTTCACCAACTTCTGAATGCCACTCTTACTCTAAACAGCAGAAAGTTCAGCAGTATACTGTCTATTCAGAAAGCCACATTATTGCCATGCATACATGTAGCACTGTACATGTACATTCACAGGAATTGGAACTAAAGAAAAACCTACCAGCCTCCATCAGGCCAGCCATTCTATGAAGATGTGCCAAAACCAATTATTAACATGCAAGGTTTGATATTGATGAGGAACAACCAGCGATAAAACCTGGATTGCATAAAAACGTTGCCTGGTTTACAATGTAACCTGCCATTAATTTTGGTAAAAACATGAAAAATTATAATTGGCAGATCCTTCCTGAAGCTAATCAGAATTGCACAAATATTCGATAGAATCACATGAAATGGATGAATCTCGCAAGCTGATTGGATAATAGATGAGAAGGTATTTCAGATGGAATCGCATGATTTTAGTGTGCACTGAGTCGAGACGTTATACGTGACGTGTTGGTCATTTGCCGGTGTTTTCTTTAAGTTTGGTGGCAAAATAACAACTATAATAAAATACCAATGTCCAAAGGCCATATTTGCAGAAATTGAGCAAGAATGTGTGCTGCCAAACTTTGAGCTAAAGTTTGATTTTTTGGAGAGACATAAAAAACTTTAACCCTTGCAAGTTCGAGAAAACGGCAACAAAGTCAAAGACGATGAGAAATATCTCATTTGCCTGATTTGGCAGAAAAAAAGCAGCGAGAATAAAGAAAGAAGTGAGCCACAAGCTGCCAGTACATTAACTTATACTGAGGAAGAAACTGAGGCATTCAAAAACGAAGGTGGAAGCCATAAACACTAATAAAAGTACTGCGACTGCCGTTTGCCAGTTTCGTTGTTGGTACGAAGGAAAACAACTCAAAGAGCTCGAACATAACAACATAATGAAACAAGAAGCCCCTATATACACCTAATTCAAAAAGGGTTGTCTTTTTGAATTGTTGCATTGCGAATTGTTGCATACCCAGACTGCAGTGCACCATGGATGTAACGAATTTGTACATTGTTGCATGCCAAGACTGCAAAACATTGTGGTCCACATTGCTTCCATAGCTACTACGCGAATGTTGCTGTCTCATAGTAGGCAACTGCAATGCTATTTAAAAATTCGTTACATCCATGGTGCTTTCAGGTATGGGTATACAACAATGCGCAATGCACAATGCAACAATTAAAAAGACAACCTTTTTTGAATTAGGTGTATACAACTGCTAAAGAAATTAATTTTAGAAATTAGACAGACAAGTAAACAAAACAAAGACAAAGAATATGAGCCAGGCTCGTTGCAAACTTACCACACTGGTTTGCAACATTAAATTCCTCACAGTTGAGCGGAAGGAATGGCAAACCTGTAGTCAGTTCACTCTGCAGCTCCAACAGTTACAGTAAACACAGCGAGTGACAACTAAAGTAGTTTCTCTGGATTAATAACCGGAGCCGTGGGAGGGCTGTTCACAGGCACAACTTTCAACAGCTCATGAAGATAAAGGCACACTAAAACGTTCATCGATTTAAAGTGGCTGGCAAAGAAAGAAAACAAACTTGACTTTAACAATATCTAGCTATTTGGGGCTTTGAAGTTTAAGCAAGCGTTTTATTTTAAAGAATTTTGAAAGACAAAATAAATGTATTGACTTTTGTTTCTTAAATGGAACCATGTTGAAATACTTACTAGTTTCTTTTAACTTGTACTTGTATGAAGTTCTTGTACTGAAAGTGCAAAGTTCTTTCAGTTCGCTTCACTCATCGATTCAAGACACTGAGATATTTGACTATCTCAACTCATTGGAGATGTAAGTGCTCACTGTCTTTTCCCCAGAATTATACTTTTCCAGTTTGATCTCTGTTTAAGTGGAAAATGTCAGAAGCTTTCATTATTTACTTGTCTCCACGAGGTCCAGGTGAAAGTGGTGAGTGTACCAAGTGTGTCGTTGCCATTGACTTCTGATTCGTTGGCTGGTTGACCTTGCAACTGAACGGCTTTTATGTGCGCGAAAACATACAAGAAAAACAAATTCAAGCACTCACGTTTGCGAAATTCATTTATTTCATGCGATTCAAGGACAATCCGTTGCTTGACTCGTGAATTCCACGTTAAATTTCACTCGAAAAAAGATATCGCTGAAGATGCAGAAGAAGAGTCTAAAGAATAGTTCTATGACATCTTTCAAGCAACTGTGGAGAAGATTCCAAAACACTACATTCTCATCATCATGGGTGACCTCAATGCGAGAGTTGGCAGTGAGAACTACAGCCGTGAAAGCACTGTGGGGAAACATGGAGTGAGAGATATGAGTGACAACAGAGAAAGACTTTGTGACTTTTGTGAAACTAATCGGATTAGAGTGGGAGGTACCCAATTCCAGCACAAAGAGATTCATAAACTCATGTGGAAATCGCCAGATGGAAAAACAGAGAGCCAGATCGACCATATCATCATCAATAACAAATGGAAGAGATCACTCAATGATGTCTGATTAAAAAGGCTAGCTGACGTTGGCAGTCACCATCACCTCCTAATAGCATAAGTGAAGCTGAAACTGTGGAAAGTCAGAACAGGTTAAAGGAGAGGACGGTGCTTTGATTGTTGCAAGCTTCAAAAGCTCGAGGTCCAAAGAAAGTTTGCATTCAAACTTGCAAACTGATTCAATGTACTGTGTGTGCGATGTTAGCGTGTGTGCGATGTTAGCTCAGTTGATAAGACCTCTGACTGCTAGCTAGAAGGTCCCGGGTTCGATTCCCGGCTTGGCCATGAGGTTGAATATTTAAGTGATCTTCTTTCGCCACACCGTCCTTGGACAGGGACGTAAAGCCGTTGGTCCCCCAGGTGGATGAAGAGCCACTCTATGGAAATGTCGCCTGGGTAATGCCATTATTATTATTATTATTATTACTTAACAATGAAGCCAAGATGACAATTGATGAATTTAACTGTGTGCTGAGGGACACCAGTAACGAGATCCTGGGATACCAAAAGGAACAAAGAGAAGAGTGGATTAGTGAAACAACTTGGACCAAAATTGCGATGAGGAGAGAAACTAAGGAAAGAATGTTGAGTACAACCTCTCAACACTTGAAGGAAAGATTCGTGACTTGACATGCTGAGAAAGACAAAGGAGTCAAAAGGAGCTGTAGGAAAGACAAGTGGCAATATTTTGAGACACTTGCATCCAAAGCTGAAGAAGCTGCAGAAAACAAAGATAATATGAGAACTCTGTACAAAACCACCAAAAGTATGAAGGCAAGCTATGGAAATAATCATGATATTGTTGTAGATGCAAAGGATGGTAAAACTATCAAAGACGAAAGGGAAAGAAATGACAAATGGAAAGAACATTCTGAAGCAATCCAGAATAGGCCAATACCCTAAGAGATCCCTGAGATCTGGAAGAAAGATTTTGATATCTTCACATAACCACACCCTCAGTTGAAAAAGTGCATCAAGCCATTAAGAAAATGAAATCAGGTAAAGCACCATGGGGAGGAGGAAATAACTGCTGAAATGCTCAAAGATGGTGGAGTGGAAATTTGCTATGTGCACATGTCACATAACCACACCCTCAGTTGAAAAAGTGCATCAAGTCATTAAGAAAATGAAATCAGGTAAAGCACCATGGGGAGGAGGAAATAACTGCTGAAATGCTCAAAGATGGTGGAGTGGAAATTTGCTATGTGCTGTGTCAGATATTTAGCAACATCTGGGAAAACAAAGAGGCTCCCAACAAGTGGAAGACCAGCCTTACTGTAAAACTGCCAAAGCGGGGTGATCTAACTGCCTGTGATAACTGGAGAGGAGTTACACTTCTGTACAAGCAAGGTCTTCAGTCAAATTCTGCTAGATAGACTTTCAACAACTGTAGAGGACATCGGTTGTAATGAGCAAGCTGGTTTCAGGACAGGAAGATCTTGCATATACTATACATGTATATTTGTATTGAGACAAATGCTTGAACAAGCAGCAGAGTAGAACAGCATCTTTATGTATTATTCATAGACTTTGAAAAGGCATTCGATAGCCTCCATTGAGAAACCTTTCATTGCAAGGTAATTTGTGGGAATAACTGACACACAGCTTCAGAGTACATGTACAAGCAGGAGTTAAGCAGGGATGTGTCCTCTCACAATTTCTCTAAAATGGTTGTTCTTGCAATGGATTGGTTAATGAGACAAACAAATGCAGGACAGAGCAGGAGTATTCAATGGACACTTACCTCATCACTTGAAGATCTAGTCTTCGCTGATAATACAGTGCATCCTCAATTATCCGAACAGGCTGATCTTAATTTAAAGATGGGCCATTCGGATATGCCGAAAATTCGGATAATCGAGGATGACCTTTTGACCCTTTTGCATACCCCCTAAAAGGTAGTTTTAATATCCTAGGGCCAAAATGCAAATGGCGGTTGACATGAACAAACTCGGGCATTCAATTTATCTGCAGTTATCACTAAAATCATCATCAAAATGGATAAATTATGTAGATAATGGACTGGGCAGTGATAATGTAAGAAAGGAGACTGTGATGTATGTGAACGAAGACATTTGACATTTATCTTGTTTTAAATGCCAAAACATTCAGGCCACTCGATGAAGCCAAGTTTTAACTCACTGTGGTTAATTGAACATCTGTTTGGGATAAAAAATTTGGTGTTCGGATAATCGAAGTTCGGATAATCAAGGTTCGGATAATCAAGGATGCACTGTATCAGTATGCTATCAAGCTGTCATTGTGACATCCAAGACAAATCACATAGACTTACAACACTTGCATCACAACTCAGAATGAAAATCCAAGTGAAGAAAACAAAGATCATGAAAATGAACACCAACAACTCAGAACCATTCATCATCAATAATCAACAGATTGAGGAAGTAGAGGAGTTTACCTACTTTGGAAGTAAAGTCAGTACTGATGGAGATAGTGGCAAGGACATACAAGCAAGACTAGGCAAGGCAAACCAAGGCTTTGTCAGCCTAAATGTAGTCTGGAAATTGAAACAACTCAGAGTGAAAACCAAGATCAGAATTTTTAAAAGCAATGTTCTAAGTGTGTTATTTTATGGATCGGAATGTTGAAAGATGATGAAATAAATCTGCAAGAGATGACACATTCCAAATGAAGTGTCCATGGTACATAAGGAGAATTTTCTGGCCAGAGAAAATCAGAAACGAAGACCTACTCAAGATCTGTAACATGGAACCAATTTCAGAGTGCATCAAGTGAAGGAGGTTTTAAAGATGGCTGTGCTATGTTTTGAGAATACCGAACAACGGCCTGGCAAGAGTGGCACTAAGGTGGACCTCACAGGAGAAGTGTAAGAACATGGCGGAGATCTGTCGAGTTGGAACTGAAAGATTTAGGATTAACATGGGAAATTGCAAGGAAACAGGCAAAGGACTAGCAGAAATTATATCCACCAGCAAGAGAGAGAGAGAGAAAGAGAGCAAGTAGTGAAATACCCTGCAGTCACTGAGTCAAGTCCCTTTACCCACATGAAGGGAGCTATCAAACCTCTATAGCCTTCTGCAAAGCAGATTAAACAAGCAGGCAAGAACAAAATCAAGCAGTAGGTCTAGTGAAAGAAACCTTCAAAGGCAAGTACAACTGTAACCAGTCCTCCAATATATTGGAAGAGTATCGAGCTGTCATAAGACACCAGGATTCCAAGAGCAGAAATGGATCTCATTTTGAGCATTCTTTGGTCAGTTTTCAGGAGTGTGCACACTTATTCAGATAAAATAAAATGTGGCAACCTTGATGGAAAGGTTCCTAATTTCAAATGAAAATAAGGGAACAACCTGCCTTGAAAAAGGGAACAACTTATTTCCAAGTGCCACCATGTGAATACGTTTTGTAAACTTCACCAAGGGAATAGCTTAATTTGCATCTTATTAAAACTGCCTGCTCTTAAGCTTAAACATCGACAGTGAATATCTAATCAGTTATGTGATGATCGTAAGAGCCTGTCCCGTTTTAAACGTAGCTTTTAACATTTTTAATTTTCCAGTGTGTACTAAGCACTTTTATTGGGTTTGATCAACAAAGTTGATATGGTATGTTTTTCGCCTGACAAACGGCTAATGCTCGAAACGTCAGCTACACACCACATCCCACAGGCAACAAACATACCATATCAACCTTTGTTGATCAAACCCATGTTCAGCTTACTCGCCAACCCGGGGGGGGGGACTCCCATCCTTGAGCTGATGGGGATGCTCGTCATAACTTTTAGGGTTTGAAATTGTGGATCCGGTAACTTTTAGGGTGTCAGGTAAAAAAAATTAGCACTTTGAGTCAAAACTGTAACTTTTAGACCGTTCTCGAGATGTGACATGTCAATATCTGTTAATTTATAGAAGAACTTGCTGTCTTTTGTTTATTATTTTCAATATTC
>JAOBRH010152232.1:0-11889 GCA_027575125.1 Umimayanthus parasiticus | reverse complement strand
TGGGGGGTGGGGGGAATTTCAGCTTGCAGGAATTTTTTTCACCTAATGCTTACGTTTAATTTTAGTCACTTGACCTTGCATGAATTTTTTTCTCATCCTCCCATCACTTTTTTATTGGTCCGCCCTTTAGAGATTCTAATAAACACATATTTTCAGACTATTTTGGGACTATTACATGTCACATTGGTGGAAGTTTTAACGTCTGGAAATTTTTCTGGTTGGCGTGATTAGAATTTAAAATCCCCAAATGTTGAAAATTAGGCATTTTTGCGGCATTATACTAGCTCGGTTAATGGTGTGCTGTAATTGGTTGTATTTGCGCTGTATATTTGGGACTCTTGCATGTCACGTGGTGAAAGTTGCAATGTCTGGAAATTTTTCTGGTTGGCGTGATTGAGAATAGAAATCTCAAAGATATGAAAATGTGGAATTTCTGCGGCATTTTAGTAACTATGTCAATGCTGTGCTGTGATTGGTTGTATTTGTGCTGCATATTTGGAACTCATCCGTGTCACGTGGTGTACGAAAATAGAAATATCTGAGAATGAAAAAATTTAAACCAACTATGATTTGGTATTCAAATTGCACAAATGATTTGTTGAAGAAATTATTTTCTGTATGATAAAGGTGCTTGGTCTGGGTAACGCAATGCATTTGTCAGTGACAAAAAAAGCGACCTATAAATTAAAGTTGTGACTTAAATTTCGAGTTGTCTTTAGACAACTCTGTCCGTAGACAGGGACGTTAAGCCGTTGTTCTAGTCTCCCGACGTTCTATCGGAGGACTAAAAGAACCCAAGCACTTGTCGATAAGAGTAGGCTAATGCCGGTGTTGTGGACTGTCACCTCCTCCCCTGAAAAGGGACCAGGCCCTGAAGGGACCACGATTCCTGTTGCCTGTGCTCCCGCTGAGTTCCACTGAGTACTATAATCAGCAAATATTGCAAATATATAGATTAAACGACAGTTTGATCATGAGTTCGACGTTCACTACGACAAAGAAATTTTCACACCCGTGTTCTATAATTCGATCCATTAGATAAATTTTCTATCGTTATTTTTCAATTATTGACGCCATCTTCAAAATGCCAAATTGCATATCGTATATTGATGTTTTGCCTAATTGTCGCCACACTCGTGAAAACTACAACAAAGATCTCGTGAGAACAAATCTGACGTCACTTCTGTTGCATGTTATTATTAAAAATTAATAATCCTTCTAACTATGGAAGGGACGGCTGACTCCCGCATTGGACTTTCCAGCCACACCCGACGCTACAAGAATAATCACCCAGAGCGCAACTCCATAGTCTCCCGAGACTGACGGATGCCAAACAAACTCATATTATAACCTCAATATCAAAATACACTGAACACATTATTCAAATAGGCGGGTTCATAGTAAAATTGTGGTTGTTGTAACTAGTACATTGTTAAACATACGTACAATTGGGACAGTTCGGGAAGGTTGCTAAATGCTTCACTTTTAAGGCTATGGATTTTATTGTTTTCCAACATCCTGTGAAAAGAGAGGAGACAAACAATAGGATAGTCGTTTGCTTGTTTGTCATTTACAAGGCAATTTTAGCCCATCGAATGGTTTGAATTATTTTTCGGACATCGACAAAGTGTGGACTCCCTTTTGGACCCCCTTCAGTTGAACCCCCGCTTGGACCCCGTTTGGAGCACCTTTTGGAGCACCATTTTGACTCCCATTTTTACCACCTTATCGATCCTCTTTTAGACTACCTTCTCGACATCCTTTTGGACCACTTTTTGGACCCCTTTTGAATAACCTTTTGGACCCTCTTTTGGACCATCTTCTCAATCCCCTTGTGGAATACCTTAACTACTTTGGACAAAGCTGAAAAAACGTCCATGAAACTGAGTTTAGGGGGTGTAGTGATGGTCTTGTCTATACAGATGGACGTGGGCACCACATACTGGTTCAGTCCTGACACAATTCTCCGAAAAAATTGTTCAAACCAGTAAGAAATTTCTTATCCAACACTAGGTATGGTTTGTTTTTTCTTTGTGTAAGGTCAGTGTCGCTTTTCTTCCACAATTGGCGGCATCCGATACTATCGGCTTCCAAATTTCTATGATTTTCTGAAATTAATGTTGAAATCTATCCCAACAGTTCATTAACTCTTTAATAATTTTTCTTTAATAACACCTTGGATTTTTTGTTCATTAAGTGCTTAACAAAATGAGTCATCCAAAGTGGATCCCCAGATGACAAGCGTACACTTTTTACTGGGAAACACTTATCCATTAAGGCGTTAGCCCAGTCAGAAGGGGGAAAAGTAGTCAAAAAACAAAAATAATTTACTTGAATTACATTAAAGCGATTCAATTGAAATTTTTCATGGTAAAATTACTGTAAATAAAGTTTCATAAAATATTGACGTTGGTGTGAAAATCGATATCACTTGTGTAAATTTAAAATCACACTGCAAGGTCATAAAGCACAGTTCATTACGATTTCTTCCACTGTATTACTCTGAAGTAACCAATTTTATTGAAAAATTCATTTATCCAATGTGACTCAAAAATACACCAGAGCCCGATCTAAAGCAGTTTTTGTTTGCGAGGAATCATAGACCCTATGCATAAATGGCGGCGATTTGAATAATCTTTTGTCTACATTGAAATTAGCGCAACTAGCCTCGTTCTTGAGTTAACTTTCAAAAGAATATGTTACCCAAAATGAGGCTAGTACTTACGATGTCAGTCGACTGAAGTACGAACTAAAAGCAAAAAATGCTCGACGAACTTCGGCGTCCCAAACAAATGACGTCATCCATAGCAACCGTGGTAATATGAGCAGTCGTGTTTCGAGAAGCGGATTACATGCGCAGTGACGCACTGCGCTTCCTATTCGGGAAATATGTACAACCGCTGACACAAAAACAGCTGGTTCTTCAATATGGAGGCCAACAAGGCTGACTTGACAACCATCTTCAATGGAAATTTTTGGCACTTTCTCATTACCAAAAGCAGTTTTTCTTTGGGCAAAACGTATGCGAAAATAATAAAGATTTGTTATTTATTCAAATTTTGAAGTGTCACTTTTGACCCCTAAAGCCCGGTTTCCATATAATCGCTCCCGTCGCTACTGTCGCTACAGTCGCGAATAAAATTATTCAGCGACAGGAGCGACAGGAGCGATTCCTAGGTTTCCATATAATCGCTACGATTGCTACTAAAATTGCTAACGACCGAGGTTATTAAATGTTTTATATATTTTAGGCCACAAAAAATGAACTAATAATGCGAAATGGCTTCTGTAAATATAGAAAAAAATTTCTCTGTTACAAACTTTTTGTTTCCCTTTTTAGATAAAAAGTATTAATAGCAATAGACTGCAAAACAGCCCCTTCCTTCGCCAGAAGTCCGAAAAGCGGGGTTTTTGATCGAGTTTTGATGCGCGGTCGTGAAATGGGAGAACGGGGCGAGGAAGGAGTCGCGCGGTCAGGGGAAAAAGGAATTGGGGAGAGAGGCGGAAGGAAGGGACTGTCGGCTTTGCACTCTCAAAGTCTGTACAGAATTATGCTTCTCTGGAGAGAAGCAAAATTCCCACTGGCTAGATTTTGACAGGAGGTGTCAGCACTCGCGCGGGTCAGAGGAGCACGAGTCTGCGAAATGTATCAACTTCAGTTCTTTGGCCGTGTGAAGAATGGCAGTCGATTTAGATGCTATATATAGAGACATTTTAAGAGCGAACATGCAAATGCAAACGCGATTTAAACGGATAAAGTCGGCACTTTTTACTCCGCTATGAACCAGAATCGCAGACACACTGTGTGAACCATTGCAAACATCGTTTGGTTTCTACACTTAGCAACTACAGCTGCCGGATGCGAAAGCAATCGCATTTGTGATCTAGTATTCTTCCATTTTCGATTTATCACGAGCTCCACTGACAAATGCTGACCAGTAAAAGACATACCATGGTTGCTTCGGCGACAACGTCCTTGTTAAAGAACGTTTGATATCGTCGGCCGACTTTCTCTTCAAGTCCCGCTTCAAGTTCGAGTCCGGTTGTTGACAAAAATTCTTGAATTCACGGAAAGCTGCAACTTCAATGGCCTTCGGCAAATACGGTTGAACAGAATCCATTTTTAAAAAACAGTATTAAAGTTGACAACAATTCTCCAGTCCTTCCGAGTGATATATTTTATCATGTTTCCTGATAAATCATTGGAACTTTCAAAATATGTTGCTCGTGTTGACTTTGAATACTGAATTATTACGCTCAATCACGTTTCATTTCTCCGACCCAAAAACTCAAAGTCAATGTCTTCCACTTTCCCCGTTTCTTTCGTTCTTAAAACTCTAGAACCTCAGACTTCACGATCGTTGATTGGAAATATCTCGCTAGCGAGAATTTCTTCATTGCGGCAACCTCGGTTCGCACGCCTGAATCACCATGCAGTATAAGAGATCGACGAGCAGAATGGCCGTGGCCAGCTTCCTGCAGATCGTCGCAGTTCAACCTTGCAGATTTCTTTCCTTGAGTGCGGTGCGGCGACTTGCTCATCCACTTCCATCTTCCTTTCGCTGTAGCTTCGCTCTCGTGGGGAAGTATTTTGTTCAGGATACTTTGAAGTGAAGCCAAGAACGCTGTTGTGTTTCGAACTTTCATTCCACCGGCACTAAAAACTCGGTCAGAAAGGCCAAACTCTCCAATAGGATGACGTCGGATACTTTCCATCTCTAATCGTTTCTTAAAGAGATTCTCTTGGCCAATACGTCCACCGCTTGTTCCACTGAAATTTCTTCATTTAATTCTCAAACAACAGCAGCTACACAAACGACAGTAGTCTGCCGCAGATTCAGCTTTTTGCTTTCTCCGTCTGCGACAAGCTAGTTTTGGGGGCATCAGACAGCTCATATTTATTTTAAATTGATAAAAAAAATGACGATTAAACGAGTTTAAACATAAAAAAAATAAGATGAAAGCGAAAGATTTATCACGTGATGCAAACGGACGATGTGCAAACCCGTACCTGCGAGTGTTCGATTTTCTCCAGAGGCTTGTTTATCTTTATTCTCGGGAAAACCCACTCAAATGTATCATGTTTTATATTATGGGCGGAGCTAATTCTGTACAGACTTTGAGAGTGCAAAGCCGACAGTCCCTTCCTTCCGCCTCTCTCCCCATTTCCTTTTTCCCCTGGCCGCGCGACTCCTTCCTCGCCCTGTTCTCCCCTTGGTATGGAAACTTTGATGGTGGATGAAAGACGCCAATAACTAACAATTCATGGCCAGATGAGAGCACAATAGTGAGACTAAAAGATTCATAAGAGTTGCTTTTGCAATCCTCTTTCACTTTCATATGGTCTCTTACTTAAACAGCCACTCCTCCGTTTTTGCCCTTTTCTCTGCCACCCCAGTCTCTGTCTCGTTGAAAAACTTGCTATCCCTCAATTTCGACAACTGAATCCGGGATTTTTTCATTCAAATGAGTCCCTGGAATAATACAACGCCAATGTTTAAGGTTTTCAAGTCAGCTGCTAATGCAGTAGATGCAGAGATCTTGTTTTTAATGTTTTAAGGTCTGCTGTTTTGGGTGTAAGGGGCTCCAGCTGGGTACTCACGCACCAGCTGAACAATGACATAAACGGGGCAAAAATCTCAAATGTGATTGGCAAGATTGATTAGACATGTTGTAATTTTTTAAAAGCATTATATTGAACATTTTAAACCCAAGCCCAGGGTTTTTAACATTTGGAAATATATATATATTTTATCAATGTATTGAATTTTAAGTTTTATAGAGGCTGTAATGTTTTGAGGCTACAAATGTTCAGAAACAGGTACGTTGGTACAAAAAAGAGTCCACTATATTATTTTTGTTTTTTATTGCCCGATGATGTCTCATGGACAATAGATGTGAAGTAAGGAGTCCACTTCTTGAAATTTAGTCAAGGTTAGAAGCATTTTTGCCATTAGTAAGCTGAAGATACTTGCTGTGAATTCAACGGCAGTTAGTACATATTCATTGTCATTGTTTTTGGATATTTTTTAAATGTTAGAGGGTCCAAAAGGGGGTCCTAAAGTTGCGTCCAAGTCGAGAATCTACACTTTGTCGACGCCCATGCCGTTTTCTCAGTCCATATCTATGTGTACATTAACGAAATCTTTAAAATAAAAGCTAAGTTTCAATCTTGCAGTAAAGTTTTAAAATACTGAAATACCAAAACAAATGTGCACAAAGTGTGCTCAAAATGAAGTCTGCTGCTATTGATAGATGATATTTGGGAAAAGCATATCTTGTGTTTCAAACTGAAGGAACAAATAAGGTCCTACTCTATAAAAATTACATGCAACGTAAGTGACGCCAGAACTGTACTCACAAGATCTTTGCTGTAGTTTTCAAGGGTGTGGTAAAGTTTTAGGCAACACAACAAGAGTTATTTAAACATTTTGAAGATCGCAGCAAGTCGGCCTTTCCTCAGCCTCGGGTTTATCTTTAGCATTTTTCAGCCTCGCGTTCTTGTCGAAAATGTTTTTTTTTTATAAGAACTCAGTAAGTTTAGTTGTAACACAATGTTCTTTCCAAATACAAAAATGACGTGCAAAACAATGCTTCAATTGCAAGTTAGCACTTTTCAATTTTCATCATCGAGTGCTAGTAACAGATGGTTGGAGTCTAAATTCAAGTTTTTGAACTTTCCGTCTGCAAGTTTGAAATTTCTCATATATGGTCCATCACGTCACTTACGTTGACTGTAATAGTTTATGTCGTTCCCGTCTTAAAATGTTTATTTTCATTTAATCATTGCTCTTCTACTGCATATGAATATAGTTAATCTTAGAAGGGTGTAGTATAGTTGTTTTCTGTTTCGTAACATTTTCTGTTTAGAGTGGCGTTTTTGGCTTATTAATTGGCAAAATATGACGTACATTGTATTAATAAATTGCAAACATTCACTAAGATATTACATGCTTACTCATCAGCTGTGTTTTGTTGGCTACAGGCTTGCAAAATTCGGCGTGACTAGCAAGAATATATCCTTAGACAAAACATAAAACCGTCCAATATATACAATTTATACATATATACATTTAGAACTTCCATTAACTCTAGCATAGCTACCTAATTAAACTTACACGCTCATCAGCACTGGTAAGCTACAAAAGGTCCCACCTTTTATAACCTCCAACTTGTTGTTTTCAAGATGTCTTTAAATCAATCAAACACATAGATATCTTTGGGAACGGTTCATGCGCCGTCGAGCAACACGAGATTCCACAATGTTTATCGTTAAAATGTAAAAGAATCCCCAATACCAAGTTTATAAAGAGTAAGGCTGACCTGCGGCAAGTAATTGTTTCTCCCTTGTAACTTCATTGAAACTTTCCAAATAGCTGTGCACATACTTTCTTGTCGAATAGTTAGAAATATGGCAAACACTCTACATTGTTATATTTTAGTGATAGAAGGCTGATTTAAACTCAGCACAGTGGATCATTATCAGGGTTTATTCATCCCAGTTTTGTAGAGTAGTCCAACTTTCCATGAGTAGTTCTACCCCAAACTCTACAAGACACGTACTGTAATGGACATGCGCAGCACCACAATGACATCGGGTAGCTCAATTTGGTTTCATGTTGCGTGATTTGAGTTAATGTACACAAACATATTGTAACCACGACATCCTCATGCCTCAAGATTATTACTCGGGCCGGGTATCGCCGGGTTGTCGAGGTTTCGGCTACGTTCTTATTATTTATATTATTTATGTCACGCTTGTTCAACGCATGCGTTTTGTAAAATGATTTGAGCCCACGTTGCAAAGGGCGTCACAATAGCAGAGTGGATAGGAAAAGGGACTGGGTACAAAGAAACTGGAGTTCGATTCCCCGTGGACGCGTTTCAAACTTTCTTTATTTTTTTCTTCCTGAAGTAACCAACTTCTTTCCCTTTTTATTTTAAAATCAAATGATATAGCAACAGTTATAGTAAAGGTTATAACATGTCATATAACCATGATATGAGTAATCTAGCAAATAGTTGCCGACCATTTTCTCTTACCGATATCTGTTTCACTTGATGTAAGCTTGTTCACATTCTATTACCAAATAAGGTACGAATTGGGGTGAAAAGTGAGATCGAAGTATACAATGTTTCAATCAGTTTTAAAATAATTACTAAGCATACGGCAACATTCTGGCCGAGTTAGACTATTTATTGACCCCCTTGTTAGAAAATATTGTATTCTCAGCTTTCAGAAATAGATGTACTTACATTTTAACTAGCGAAGGAATGTTGCAAAAGGATCCAACTTCAATACTACGGATCATGTTGTTAGAAAGATATCTAAAGAGGTTTACAGTATAAATTTAGCGAGAGTTGGACCCTGCTGTCGATACTCCTTAAAATATCATCTAAAGTAAACGACCTGAAACTTTTTAGTTGGTAATGTCAAACTGTCGGTGTCCTAGTTAACCTACACAACTAACAACAAAAGTTTACTTTGGCAATGTTTTTACCTGAAAGTGGTTACAAGTGGAGTACATGTATCTTGAAAGTATGTATTGAATATGGTAAAGACAGTTTTAAATGTTTCAAGAAGAAACAGATTAATTATATTAATTTCAGGATTGTAAATCTGCTAGCCTCTTCAATTAAGACTGGTCTATTTGGTTCCCATAGGTCAACTTACCACAAAATTGTAAGTTAGTATTTTAAAAGTTTTTCCTTTTGCATGTAAAATTATGTTGTTGGCATATCTGCTCAAGAGACACGTGCTAATTTCGATTACCCAAAGTAAGTTGGATATCAACCCGGGGGGGGTACTCCCATATAGTTTGAGTGGGGGTGTGCCGCTGAGCTCGCGAAAGTCCTACCCTTATAATATACCAAATTTTGCATATTTTGTAACCCTATACCAGACTATAAATGCTCAATTGTTCTTGATTTCTATCTTTTTGTGAGCGATTCCGTTAAACCGGACCCTATACTAGACCAATTTTCGATGATTACTAGACCCTTTAACAGACCAAATGGCTTGAAAACTATACCCTCTTCAGCTGCACATACCCGTATAGCCAATACATGGGAGTATCCCTCCGGATATCAACTAGTACTAAAGCATGCTTGTTTATTACAAGAACGCAGACATAGCAGTAATTATTCAGGTTTCCAAGGAATCACCCACTTTGTTTCACGATACTGAACTTCTTCTCCTAATCTTTAAAGAAAAATCGAATCTTCTTAGAGCATGAATTAGGAATAAAAAAACCCAATGGAAGTAATTAGTTATCCGATGTCTTGCATTTCTTTGTAAATTTTGGAATGAACTGTCTGACCATATCAGATCTTCTGAATTTATACCAGTGTTCAAATCTAGATTAAAGACACATCTATTTAGGGTACCGTAGCCCTTACACATCGCACTTTTTTCCCATTTGTATGTATTTTTTGAGTTTTTAAAAATATATCTTTTAAATTTTTTTATATTTACATATATAATATATCTATATTTATATTTTTGATGCAGGGCATTTTCATTCATCTCAATAGAAACTACAATTAGGTAATCATGGTAATTTTTGATATTGTAATTAATGGCTTATTTTCATATTTTGTTTTTGAAAAAGCACTCAGACTTTGTGTTGTGCTTCTAAAACCTGCACATTTTTATTATCATTGTTATTATTATTATTATCATTACATTCAGCGTCAAAATTTAATTATATTTTATGTCCGTTATTATATTCTTGGCGTTACAAACGATGACATATATGTAAACATCCAGGCCTGTGATAACTAGCAAAGTGTTAAATTATGCTTAAAACAGCCATAAAAGAGCTAAAAGTAATCAAAAAATACTTGATTTAAGCAGTTGATACTGATTTAACTTATACTTACAAATAGATTAATTTTGGAAGGCCAATAAATGTTCCGTTTTTTATTACCTCCAATTTGTTATGTTCGAGACGCCTAGAGGTACAATAAAATGCCTTATTGATATCAACAAGAAAAACATCGATATCTCGTAGTTTGAGTGGAAGTATTTTTAAAAATATTTAGTATACTGTCTTTTGGCATATAAACTGCCTGAGCTAGTCTCCCCTATTCGTGACCTTAAAATAGCTTTCACCAATGTATTTCCAAGGTGTATTCTACTCACAGCGTCTTCAAGTTTGCGAGGCCTTCAAAAATCCTTGGTTGAAGTGTAAGCGTGTTGCTGTTATTAGACACTAACCTGCAACGCAACATCACAGAAAATTGTTGAGGTATCAAGGTAATCTTGTAATTAAATTGGCCAAGGGATAAAACGCTTACACAAAGCGGTTTACATTTTACTTGCAATACTCAAATGCGCCTCTATACAAGATTACAACTACAAAATTGGTACTTTTGATGACTTTAATATACATTTCCAACAGTGTTGGGAGTTTCTTCTGTTACACTTCAGTAGCAGAATTTGAAAACTCGATTTCATTGGCGGAACTTGAATACTTTTTCTAAAAAACAACAACAAAACCTTTGATTGCTGAATACCAAAATACTTAACCGAGTAAATATTTGAGCCGCTGTCCTTTCCATGTTACAACTTTAATTTTGCTGATTATGGATGATGAAAATATACACAGCATAAAAATGTGGCAAAGATCTACTCAATAGTTTCAAAGACAACGATAAAAACTAAACTAACACGATCAAAAACAACATCAAACTGCACTATGATACTACCGGCCGGGTAGGTAAAGTTGGAATGAAGACGATCGTTATGAAACTATATGTACTTTTAATAAAAGCCAAAAGAGCGGGAAAATATGGGAGCGCTCGCCTTTTTTTTCACCGTTTTTGAAAAGTCGCAAAGTTTTGTGGGATAGTGGATTGACACTACTGAACAAGATTAGCAGATGTATTTATTAATTAATGTTCAAAGTGACGTAAATGTGTAGTATTCAGTTGCTTACAAGTTTTCGACCTGAGGGTTTAACCCCAATGTATCCGGAATGTTGACGAAAGTACACTCCACTTTGAAAAACGGGTATGTCGACTGGGTCGACCAATGCTGATAGAGCCTTGAGAAAAGACAAGGTTTCTTGGACAACACTAAAATAATAAAAGATGAACACATGAACTCTGGGTAAAACCAGGGAATGACTTAGAAATTTAAGAAAAAGAGGAGAGCCTCAATCCCTAATTCTGGAAGGGGGTGGAAAAGCATATGTCCCTCAAAAGACGTTATTTTATTTCATTGTTTTTCATAGAAAATGTTACCAAAATTGCCGAAGAAAGAAGGAATCTGGCCCGATTGGCACTTCCCTTAAAAGAGCCCCTAAAAACTCAATGCAACTAAACTGATGCGCTAACTTTGAAATTATGTGTTGTTTTTCTAATGTTCCGTTAAGACTCACCAAGGAAATGAAGTGCAAGTTTCTACTCGTTCAATTAGAAAGCTGTGCATCACCATATTGCGAGCCCTTAATGTATTAGTTCTAGCCAAGTTCTTCATACAGAATAGATGTCATACAACTTTCTATTCGTTCAGTTAGTAAACTATTCATCACCATATTTATTACGTTTTTATCTATACTATTACAATTTTTTAAAAGTGTATAGTTTTACTATATATTAGATTCGTTTGTTTTCTATTTTTAACAGCTGTAGAGCTACTTTGTAGATAAGCTGTTAATAAATCATCATTATTATTATTATTATTGCGAGCCTTTATTGTACTTGTTATAGCTAAGTTCTTCATACACAATAGTTGTGATACAACCTTCTATTCGTTCAGTTAGTAAACTATACATCACCATATTATGAGCCGTTATTACATTTCTAGCCAAGTTCTTCATACACAATAGTTGTGATACAACTTTCTATTCGTTCAGTTAGTAAACTATACATCACCAAATTATG
>JAOBRH010150010.1:0-11891 GCA_027575125.1 Umimayanthus parasiticus | reverse complement strand
TCTTTCAATTTCTATTTCAAGTAAACTGCAACTGCCTTCACGGAACTACTTCAAGGTATTAATATCTTTAACAGCAAATTTGTCCAGTCAGCTTTAACAGACATTGTAAAATCTTCAAAGCTGATTTAGCTGGATTTAGCTCGTTTGCAAAGCCGCCATCTTTATGCAAACTGTAAGTTTCATGCATAAATTGCGTATGGAAATGAGGCAGCCAACTGTGAGCGCATGCCCAGTACTGTAGATACATTGGGAGAAATTAAAAGAGATCAAACTGAAAATTCTTGCTTACCTTTTGTGAATGTGTTACGTTGTCACCGAGTTTGTATATGCTAATACAATTATATTCTTCAATCTTGGTGAATAGTGGCTTTTAGAATACTCACCTCCATGCTTCGCATGTCAGTGAATATTCTGCCACTACTCGCCTTGATTTTAGAGAATAATTGTTAATTATCTTTGGCTATATACATTTTTGTAAATGTATGTCCACTATTGTTCTTACTGAATACACAGTTTAGTTTAGCTTAACTTTGAAAAAAAATTACTTTAATATGTATCTCTAAAGCAAATTATATCATATTTAGAGTTAACGACATACTAGTTTTTTTCTTGCAAGAGATGTTAGTGTTATCTATTTTCTAAGGTACATGTAGTCAACTAAATGTGAAGGGATCTGGCAAGCCAGGCCAATTCACTGGATTTTAATTATAAATATACAAATAAATACATAAATATATAATAAATTATATATTAAATTGGTTAATCAATTAATAGACTGGGATGGAAAGCCTATAATATTATATTTGTTTATAAACAAATAAACTAATTCAAATAAACAAACCTTGCAGTACATAGTTTTTACCTACATAAAATCAATACATAAACAACTGAAACATACAGTACACATTCAATGTAAATTGAAACTGCACAGACTAACTATGATGTTGCTGAAATAAAACTTAGTCTATTAAATAGGCAAATCAGTAACTGATCATCAGTATGAATCATCCTCACTCACTGCATAGATCTAGAATGATAGATATACACCATAAACCTCGGTTTATATATCAAGTTTAAATGCACATAGTTATAGTCATGGATAAATGAAATCAAACTATTAAGTCAAACCTTGTGCCAGTTCTTCCACTGCGGAATCAACTGAGTGTTCATCACCTTGATTGTCATTCTTTGTACTCATATTACAGTCTTCCACTTCCAGTAAATTGTGATTCAAGTCTTTAATTGACACTTTAGAGGGTTGTTTACACCCTGGTCTTGTTTCTTAAATGTATAATATATATCACTTAAGGTTCTCAGTGTGCATTTATATCTCAACACGAGAGTTTAAAATTAAACTACCAAGAGAAACATCAGGACTCTCAGTAATTAACATGATACATGTAGGATGTGAAAACTTCTAAATGATCATAACAAAGTTCTATAAACACTTAAGTGTTTCACTCAACACTAACAATGAACAAATCTGGGCAAAGGCACAGAAAGTATAGTCACCATGAAAGAAAGCTGTGAGTCGGTATTGAGAATCTTTAAGAACACATAGCTTGTCAGCAGGACACAACAATTAACTGCTTCAAGGCCTTTCAAATCTTGTTTTCCATGGTAACCAATTGCAAACTGTCATGGTAGTGCACATTGTGTGGGCATGACCTATCCAAACTAGAATAATAAAAAGTAATTGCTTCTATTCATATTTATTTTATGAAGACAATAGCTAATTAGGGCAGAACATCTTAAATATGCTTGTGTTGAATTGTTAATTAGCTTTTAAACAATAAAGGGTTTTATTAAAAATCATAATTATGCATGATTCTATATTTCTTGTAACTGAACTATTTACATACATGTAAACTCAACAGACACTTTAATACTAGACTAAGAACTATAAACTTTAACCAGCTGGATCTATTAATTAATTACTTTTAGATACAGGCGAGTATACAGGGGCATTTTAAACTGTAGCTAATTTGTAGATTTGCTGAAAGATCTATTTTTCTGTAACAAATAACTACATATACATGCTCGAATAACAAAAAACAATTATAAAGGATTTTAACAGTATTTACAGCCCATTAGAAATAAGAGTCTGCAAAATCTCTTTTAATACACAAATCCCATGTATTGTTATTTTCAGTTGTATAAAGCATTCCAATAGATGTGGAGCAAAGCAATTTACTGCTTCAACAAAGTTCATTGTTCATATAATTAGAATGTACATTCATTAGGGACCAATATAAAGACTTTAATCCCTATTTAAAAATGAACTAGTTCCTTGTATATTGAACAGAACCAGGAGCAATTGAAATAAAACAAAGACATATTTTATTAAAATCTAACTGTTAATAGTTGACTGTGTATAACTATACAGGTGCACCTACATGATATTATCACTGATATCTCGCAAAGCTTTCAAGACATGATGACATCAGAACAAGACAGTCTCAGACTTGTTCTTCCATATTGCATGCACGTTTTGCAACATCTTTATATTTCTAGGTTTACAAAGTATAAGTTGCTTCTTATGGATATTTTTCCTATAACTACGTTTTACCTCCTTCATTTCAAAAATAGATTGGACCTCAGCTGACAGGTCTGGTCTTTCAAGTCCGTGGATTCAAGGATCGAGAGAAAGTGTGAGTTGGAAAATATGAGATGCAAAATGCTCATAAATTGTTAAATAATTCTGAATATGGTGATTACATGCAGAACTGTATAACATGTTTAAATAGAATAGCCGCATACTGAACCTGGATGAGCTGAGAAGTCTGTTTCTGAACGGTCCTGAAACACTAAGTGTCACTAGGTGTACCAGCCATCTCACTTGGAATAACAGTGAATTAAAGTAGACTTCACATATGATTCACGAAGTGTCCTATAGATAAAGTCTGCATGGACCAACACAGGTAAAAGAAAGCTAGAAAAAAATAACTGATGCAATATGTGCTGTTAAAAAACAAATCCACTGGGGTTGTTCCAGTTTCATCACTTCTCACCAGCTCAGAGACATGCAGAGACTCGTACAATCGAAGGAACCGACATAGTGCTCAATACAGAGCCGTGTACATTCAATCACAAAGTAATCCGTAAAATTGTTGCAAAAACATGTCCAATTATAAACTGATAATTAAAAGTACTTGCAGAGTTCTGAGTGCACACATGACATCCAGGATTTTTAGCTTCTTCATAGCTCTCTATCCTGTAGACCCTGGCATTTTCATGAAAATGGCGAGAAACAGTAGAAAACGTAACACGCACCCACCATGGAAAAGGCAGGAAACGGTGAGGATGACTTTGACAAAGAGTGCATAGACCTGTCATACTGTAGGTCAGCCATGTCTAATATTTCAACTGAAAACACTCTTTTAGGTTACAAGTTTTGAGAAAGGTGTGAGTTAGAAATGTGGTTGCCATGGCAATATGGAGAACTATAAGTATTCACGACAGATTTCCCAGTCTTTGTAAATAACTTTCAGGAAAAAGTTTCATATTGTGCCAGCTAATACCAGTTTGGGATGGCATCAGAAAATGTCTTCAGGGAGGCAGCTAATCCATTCCAGTCAGAAAATCAACCTGATGGAAATCCAGTACATTGATCAGAAGGATCCATTAGCTTTGAAATCTAATCTAAACAAAATTTACAGCAAAACCCACCAATTTGCAACCTTCCTGCATGTATAATTTATAGAAGTGTCCACCTTTGAAGGTATTTTATTCAAGCAAATAATTACAGCTAGCATTTTCCAAGTTGCAGAGACCCAATTGTGAAGTGGCCATATTGGAGAGGAGGCCATATTCATGGAGATGTTAATTTGACTGCATAGAATCTTTATAGAAAATATGAAAGATTTAAAATTAGTTGGACACAAGTGTTCATACAGTTTTTAACTGTTTTTAGAGGTGTCCACATTTGTGAATTATTAATTTATAAAAGGCTTAAAAGTTGCTGAACACAAATGCTTATACCACACGTTTTTGACGGTTTCAGTTTACAGACTACAGAGGTGTCCATATTTTATTATTTACAAAGATGTTAGTTTGACTGTATCATTCATCTGCATCAAATTCTCACAGGAAATTGTAAAAGGGTTGGACACAAGTGTTCATACAGTTTTTGACCCCACTAAACCCTATGAGCTAAGAAACTAGGGAAAAAAAGAAAAGAAACTCTGGAGTCTACTGTTTGAATAGGGCACCACACACCTGTCTAAAAATAGATGCGCAAAAAGAATTTTGGGATTGAATTTCGGACAAACAAAGCATGAAATTGCTTGCTGTGACTGGAATCATTGGTAAAATGCAGAGAAAGGGGGCAACAAAACATTGCTGTGATCAACGGTTCGAGTTTTCGAAGTTAAATTTGCAATAAATATATGAAGTAAATCCAAAGGAATCACTTTTAGTTTGAATTAGCGGGGAATTCGAGTTACCGAGGAATTGGTTATCGAGACAGGTCTAACTTTACGTGAGAGCTTGAAGCACGTGAGCATGGGCATGGAAAGATCCATGGGCTTCTTGTTTTCTGTGGTAAGCTCTCCAATAGTGTATTTTTTAACGACAAAGCTTGCTGTTTGTCCGAATATCAATAATGCTTTGCACGCACGTTTGTGACGTCAACTATGTGGCATGCTATAGTACAGCACTTTCAATTGTCAACAGTTTCCTAAAACCTTCTTTACATGTAAATTCAACTGTCGCTGGCAAGTAATAAAAAATTTATGACAATATCAAATCACCTGACATCTATAGTTCTTTTAAAACCTATACATGTATATATTTCATACCATACTCTGGTGACTGACGCACTCATTTACATGTACACATATACTGGAAATATGTTGATGATATTTTCTAGTGTAAAGTATTTAAAATTTCAATTTCAGATTTGATTACTCCCAATCGGGAATGTGAAATACTAGCGTGTTTGGTTTACTAACTTGGCAACTCTATCATGTACTTGCCTCCAAACCAAATAACAGGCCATTTGGGAACTACGGGCTCTGGTTCAATGACAGATGGTGGCCTTGGTGAGCCCGGTCGTAGCTGATTAGGGCTTTCACATTTCCGATCTTTCATAACTTTCTTCATTCGCGAAACTGTTTTCAGAGTCGCAAACATTTTGGTTGAGCTTGGTTTCAGAGACTATGCTACTTTTTTATGCAGAAAAGGACAGCTCGAATATGTTTGACTTTGCGTGAAGTTGACAGAGAGATAATGAAATCTGCTGAATTGTCTCAGTTCTGATTCGCCGAAACAGCACGAAAGCAAATACAGAAGATAATGAAAAACCGCCGCTTTCTTGCAGAACAAACAAATAGTTAATTTGAACTCTAATCCAGGAATAATGAAACTTGGAGTAATAATTATTTACAAGCTAATGTATATTAAGCAAAATTCGAATCAGTGTACAAAGAATCGAGAGTGCACGTTTGTTGATATATAACAATATATATAAATTAACGCTCGCTATATATGGGACTAGATAGCATATAGATTACATGTAACCCAAAACGGTAGACCGCAGAGTTCAAGTCGGCTTGAAAAAGGGGTACAATCCAGGCCTTATGTCTTTTTAGTATTATCTACAGCAGCAAATTATGTGCCTAGGAAACTGATCTTGGCGCATGGCAAGAGCAAATTTGAGCAATTGAGGCGCGCGCGATCGCTCTTAATTAACTGAATAAAGATAAAATCTGAGGAAATAATACTTTCTTCAAGCAGCGTTCTGTTTTCATTATGGCTCTAAAGCAATTCTAAACATCTCTTTGACTTTGCAAGCAAATCCAGGTTTCGAATAAACAAAATAACCTAACAGTAACATAACCTAACTATAACTTACAATACAAATTTTACCAACCTAGCGCAATTGGTTGCTCGTTTGATTCACATTTTGCTGGTTCAGCTGGAGTTTTGTCGCCTGAAGATTTTTCTGTAGAAGAAGCACTTTTTTCCCCCTTCTCTGTCTTTTCAGTTGCCGTCTTTTTGGCCATTGTTTTCCAGGTTTTCCCTCTCAACTCACTTCCTTCGCCATTTTGATGGTCGCCATAACAACAACGAAAAACTGGGACAATCAGCAATTCTTTTCCAGCGGAAATAAAAATAGAATATGCGTACGCATACCGGAAGTTGCTTCAAAAGAGCGAAAGTTTGAATTTGGAGGTTGAGACAAAAGTGAAAAGGTACGAAGTGACTTGATACCAGTTCCTTGGTTCTCACTTGTCGGGAATTTGCTCTCCGTGGCAGGCCGCTGTGATCATAATGATAATTAAAAAAATGCGGTGGGGATTTTTTACTAGTATATTCGTAGATGATATATGTGCGTCATTCATGGACCTGCAAGCATTGCTCGTCAGAGCAGGACGTGAATAGGACACCAGATGACCAACAGGTACTTTTCAAGTCACAATGACCTCAATGTGCTTTTTATTCAAAACACAATCTTATAATTCTGGGTATGCATTTTTAATAAAACTTGGAGTTTTACCTCGATTGTGAAATACCAGTGGTTTCAAAGTTTGTGTGTTCTTTGATGAGTCCTGCTTTTTAATTTAAAAACAATCGAGCAAGTTGAAGTACATGTAGCTACAGACGCTGACATCGCACCAACTGCTGGAATTGTTGGTTTGCATGTGTTGCTTGATCATCAGTTAGATGGAAGGTCCTTTATTTACCAGAAAATGGAAGAAGCTTTAGTTTGCCTGCAATATTGAACACTTGGAAACAGATTACCAATAAGATTTGACCAGCTAGCAGCAACCTTTGTTGAACCCAGATGAACATGTAAGTTCGTATCACTGAAGTGGAGGGAAGGGTTTCTTAATTCACACAAGTATTCAGTTCATGAAATTGGAGACTTGGCCACTGAAAGCCTAATCACACAAGAACTAATTAGCCAATTATTTTGTTACTTTTGGACAAATAACAATATTAACAGTGTTCTTGAAGAGGTTATTTACAAAAATGATGAACAGACTTCCCAACTGGACAACGGACATCAGATGGACAAAGCTTCGTCAGTTTGAATATGGGGAACCCAGTGACCATGTTGAGGAAATTAAAAAGACATTGCATAGTGCAAGTGATGAGAGTGATGAGGAGTGGTTGGCACAACTAGAACGAGATTATGCAACATCTAGGAGACGACAGAGAAAGTGGAACTCCCTTGAGAGAGGCCTGACTCTAGCCTTGGTTCTTTGTATTGCCTTTACTGTATGTCTAGCCTCTGCAATGATCTACAACCATTATACAGCTGAGGAAATCCCAAGTGTTTTTGAAGCTGAAATCTGCCAGAGCAATGGTTGTGTTTCAGCTGCCTACAATATTATGAACTATGTTGATGAGAAAGTAAACCCTTGCGATGACTTCTATGGGTATGCTTGTGGTAATTGGTTGAAAAATGTCTTTGTTCCAACTGGTCAAGCAAAGTGGACAGCTTTTCATCAACTGTTAGATAAAAACCTCATGGTGCTCAAGAAAATTTTAGATCGAAAATATCTGGGATTGAACAGCACGGGTGTGCTCCTCAAAGTACAGGACTTTTATACTGCATGTATGAACAAAACAGCAATAGAGAAGAATGCTGTACAGTCATTAAAAGATCTGATACATTTTGTTGGATCTTGGACTGTGACAAATGTTGAGCCTTTCAGTGAAGCTAATGTTGCCAGCTCCGTTGGTAATAAATCCATTTTACAACACTGGAGTCCAGAGACATGGAATTTTGACCAGGTTCTTAGCAAGATGCACAAATTGAAAAGTACGCCATTATTCTACATGTTTGTGTCTGCTGATGATAAGAACTCAAGTGAGAATGTTATTCAGGTAGGACATATATAACACTGATCAATACAAAGTGTATATTCTAATCACTGGTGGAGTAGAGAAAAGCAGGAGAGAGTGAGGAAGTTTGTGTTTCCCTTTTCTTCTTCTCATTTTCTCTTAATTTTCATTATCTCCTCTTCTCTTTGTTAACCTTGATTTATCATATTTCATTGTGGGATCCTTTTCCTTCTGCTGCCTCCTCCCTTGCATTGCCTTCTCATTTCTTTGCCTTGCTTTACCTTCACTTTCAAGACTGGTTTTGTTTTACCCTCCCCTACCTTGTTGCCCCCTCCCCCCTTGCCCTCTTCCCCCACCTAATCTACTTTTTCTAAATTCTTCACGATTCTCAAACTTATTGAAAAGTTTCTATATGAAAGGTTCCGGGGTCTGGTTGCACGAACCAGCAGTAAAACTTGAAAATTTGATGGTAATTTTAAAGTGGTTTGTAAAATGACAGACTTAGCCAAGAAACGGCGATCATGTATACAATGATGTATACAAATTCAAATGGATTTTTTGACAAACCATTTATCAAAAACTTAAAGAAACATCTTGCAACTTAAAAAAACAATTGGGAAAACATCCTGTGCGTTTCTTCCACCTCGTCTTCATCCCATATCAGGAACCCTTCCACCCCCCCCCCAAGATCAATCGAACGTTCTTGAATTTCAAAAAGAAACGAACGTTAATTAACACAAAATGCTGTTTTTCTTCAGCATTCCTTTTCTGTATCCTGTTCTGACAAGATATTATGCTCCACTGTAAATGAGAGGGTACAGCTACTTCCATTTCATTGTGGTGTTATGTTCAAACTTTGATACTTATGCTGAGTCAAGAAAGCGTTTATTGCAACATTTGGCTAGGATAGGGCAACAGAGAAAATGGGCGGGTGACAACTGACCTGTTTTAGGTTGGAGTTCATACAAAGTTTACCAGACTAAAAAGTACCAAAAAAAGGTCTTGTCAAGAAATTTAAGGAGGAAATGCTTTCTCTTTGGCCGCATCTCCAGCCATTGGTAATGGCTGGTCTCCAATGAGCCAAAATTTGCGGAGTAATGATTTCTTCCCCACGGTTCCAAACGGGGAAGAAGAGAGAGGGAACTGAGACGCTACTATCCCCTTCATTTCTCTTCTGAGAAGAAAAGAAGAAATCGAAGACATCATAAATGTTGTATACAAATGGCGCCACGAAATACATGTTTCTAGTTCAAAATATGGATACAATGATATTGTTGTGAGGTTTCTATTTGCTGCAGGATTTTGCCTTTTTCATGTGAATTTGACCCTGATTACGTTTCATCATGATTTGGACCACTTTCAATAAGTCATAAACCTAAAAATGATTATCGTCGTTCACATACCCACTGCCAGCTCGCATTCATTTTTCTCGGCCTTCCGGCAGTCTTTTTGGACCAGGGAATGGGTATATTCAACTTTAAAAAGACACTCGTATTTGCAAAGTCTGGTTGTAGTATTTAATGAGTCTATTGACAGTTTGAGAATTCGGAGTTGCAGATTCAATCATGAAGCTTTACAGCTTTTTAGGTAGTCAACAGTCTGACAGACCTAACTACTTGCATCTCTGTCAATTGGTATACGGTTGTAAGAAGTAGAAAAGTGAGGCCAAAATTAACATAATTCTTGAGGTTCAGTGTCGCAATATCTGACAGAACCATGCAATGGCTGTTTTAGTTTTTAGTTTAACATAGTTGTAGACAAATTTTCCCAAGGATGTCAGCAATTGTTTCAACACTGAATACCGGTCGACCAAATAATGAACTCTCGATACTTGCGTTAGTACATTTCCTAGAAACCGGTCGGGAGAATTTGGAACTTAATCAGAAATACTGCTATTCATGTCTTTCATAGATACTCCGTCTTTGAAGTTGACCAACAGGAGTAAAGATACTTTCGAAACCACACAAGAAACAATGATTCACAGCCGTATCGTCGTTGCATTTGCATGGGTCACAAACCAAAAGGTTGTGCAATTGTGTTAGTTTACCAAGCTGCAATCTGATCCTACAAATGTCCTGGATTTGCTACGCAAACTTGTTTACTTTCTTTCCACCTACAAAAAATTAAAAATAAAGTTCCTTTAGAGTTAAGGACAAATTCGAGTGCTAGATGGTGAAGACGTTTAAATTGTCAGTTTTGGCCATTTTTGTATGGCAGGTCTCAAAGGCTCAAAGATTGTTTATCAAGGTACATTCGTCATGCATTTTAATTCGAATGTAGGTTTCGATAATTCTGTAGTGCTTTTAATATTAATCTGTAAGCATGAGTGCCGGGAAATAGTAGGGTTCTTTTCTGGAAAATGGCCGCCACTTTACCATGGTAAGATTCTTAACCAACCAGCCGCCGCTCCACGACAACTAGTTAACAAGTCTTTCGGACACGGAGAATTCTGTGGTCGACCATTAGTGGATATGCTTGAAAGAACTACTGCACACCAATTGTCTGAAATTACTCAAAATTTCATGTATTATCAGTAAATCTTATTCAGTCGATGCTCTTCAAGAGTTGATCATTTGCGAGGACTAAAAAGAACTCAAAAGATAGTGTCTCTCACTACGTAAACGTGCAGAGAAATATGGATATTCGAATAAGCGAATTTTTTTAAGCGTGTGACAGAGAAACATGGCTATACGAGTGAAGCGAATAACTATAGGTGATATCATCAGAAATAGAGACAGGCTGCTTTGGGAGACGAAAATGACCACTGAAAACCATTGCCTGAACAGTCTCCTACCAAACCAAAGAACTAAACGTCTGAGAGAACGTGGACACAATTTTATTTTGCTCCATGTTAATACTGAACGTTTTAAGCGTACTTTTATTAACAGATGCCTTTTTAAAGTTCTATAGATTATAGTACTGTATTTATATTATTATTTATCTTTTTGTATGGTTACTCCTATTTTAGATCAAGTATCATATTGTATTGGTATTGTTTTAAAAATTATAAACTCACACTTCTGTTTGTGAGTATTGTCAACAAAGACCTAATTTTTTTACGAAATGAAAACCACTTATATACTTAAAAAATCTTTAAAATCTACTTACAGATCTGGCTCTGTTACCACCACCTCCAAACAGTCCTCGGCCAAAGAGCCCTGACCACTGGCTTGAACTCCCCTGTTGCTGCCGTATCTGAGCCTGCTGTTCTTCTTGTTCGCGCAACCGCTGCTGGTTCCTCTTGAACGCTTCAATGATGTCATCTTCCTTACGATAGAAATCTAGTACAGTCCGAACATCATCTACATTTGAAGTGGCTATCGCTAGGGAAGGACACAAAACAGAACATGTGAGTGACTTTTCGATATCTGTATTAAACATTTTCTTTTACTTTAATTTAATCTATTTAGTTCTATACAGTTGTCAACATAGGGAAAATCTGAATGCAGGAGATTCACCAACAAAAGTCAGTAGCACCCCTACCCACCACCCCCCTCCGCCTCCTACCATTTTGACTGAACACAATTTAGGCCCAGCAAAATTGCAAGTCAGGGGGAAAAGAGCACAAGAGGAAAAATCCGGAAAAGGAAATTATAACTTACAGAATAATACAAAAAACAAACTCGAGATAGCTAGGATCAAGAAATGCAGAATATTTTGACTTTCTCCTGGAGATTTTTTCAAAATCCCGGAGTATTCAGCAGGATTTATCTGTCACTTCAAATGCGCAGGGCCCAAAATACTAACTGATCACGTGCCAGCCAAAAACGTTTAGTTCTGTCATACATTTTTTTAAATTCATGAAAAAGTACAAACTTGATTAGTTATGATTTTAAAATTATTGACTGTTGGCTGGCTGGACACAACAAACGATGTTGGGCTGCTAACAATAAGGTTTCTATATTAGTTACCATACATTTCTTGTTCAGAGCAGAGGTCTTGCACGGTGACATTTCTTGTGGACATATTGGAAAAATGTGAAACTTTGCCCAATAACATTTGATAATTTTGGTCAGGCCATCTTCTTTAGCATGATATTTTGGGACCACAAAGCTACTTTGAAAGTGGGGAGGGGGGGACTAGTGACTCAATTTCTT
>JAOBRH010148899.1:0-11891 GCA_027575125.1 Umimayanthus parasiticus | reverse complement strand
GTATTCGAGGGGGCTTGTACATGGACGAATATTTGCGTTTTGAAAACGCTATTTTTTGTTCAAGCAGTTGTAATTTTTTGAGATTTTCTGCTCACAACCTGTCTTTAATACTGATTTTGTTACTTTTTTATTTTTAACAATGTACAGTGCATCCTCGATTATCCAAACCTCGATTATTCGAACAACAAACGTGGCCGCAAGCACAATCCCATCAACAACAACACCTCCCATTTGGGGGCATGGAAAAGGCCTCAAAAGATCATCCTCGATTATCCGAATCTTCGGCATATTCGAATGGCTTTTCTTTAAATTGAGTTTAGCCTGTTCGGATAATCGAGGATGCACTGTACTTACAACTGTCAATACCACACGGTACACTTAATACAATACCTACCCCCTAAGTTCAACGTTATGTTTAAACTTCATTATTCCAAGTACAACCCCCAGGGGTTTATTTTCGGGGGGCTTATACATGGAAGGAGTTTTCAAAAGTTGGTTCCTAAACGCCCCGGAGCTTATACACGGTGGGCTTATTATCGGAATCTTACGATATTTTAAAGCTCTATTAATAAAATTGTTCTCTATTGTATCAAACGCTTGTTCAAAATCTGCAAAAAAGCAATATCCTAGGAATGTCATTTTCATCAGCATAGTCAGTGACGTCGCTAAGCAATCTAATGTTTTCTCCAAGATATCTGCCTTTCAGATATAGTACTTGTTTTAAACGAGAGGCAATGCATTTTGTAAACAATTTTATAGTCAGTGTTCAAAAGTGAGATCGAACGCCAGTTTTTTAAGAAGAAGGGAATTGAATCTTTTTTTGGAATAAGAGAAATAATACTGCGTCTTTGTGAAGTGGACAATTGTCCAGTTCTGAAAGCGAAAGAGTAGCAAGACAGTAGTATGTTCTTCAAATCTATCCAAAAAACCTTGTAGAATTCTGCCGGGAACCCATCAGTTCCAGGACTTTTGCCGTCGGGCATTGCTTCTAAATTGTTTAGGCATTCTTTTTCAGTTACCTCTCCTTCGCACGATTTTATTTCATCTTCACTAAGAAGTTTATCTGTAAATTGTGAGCAGAAAAACAAATTTGCTTCTTCCAATTCTGCCTTTGAAAGAGTGGAAATGTTCGAAGAGTAAAGATTTTTGTAAAATGATTCTTCTTCTTTAAGAATATTACGCTGGCTATTCATTTCCGTTCCGGCATTTCTCTTTAATTTTGTGATAACCTTTTTTGTTATAATTTCGTCGTTCTAGGTTCAAAAAACATTTTGTATTTTTTTCACCGTGTTCGATCCATCTAGCTTTCGAACGTAGCATCACTCCGGCGCTTTTGTATTCAATGATAGTTTCTAGTTCTTTTCGACTTCTTTTCTAGCAGTTACAGCTTTTACATTTTCTGTAGCCGAACGAGCTATTTCTTTTTCCAAAGTTCGCAATCTTTTCTTTTTCTTGATTGCAAGGATGAGTATCCAATAGTTTCACCTCCAATATGACACTTAAAAAAATCCCACAACATTAAGGGGTTTAAATTTTGGTTCTGTTCAATGGTTTCTTTGATTTCGGACTTTGTTGTATTTACAACCTCTTCCTCTGTGGTGACTTCCTTTAGTCAAGAACAACTGTATCATAGAATGGTCTGTTTTAAAACCTGGCACGATATGGGCATTGTTAAGTCCAGACGGCCTCCTCGCTTGTCAACGTTTGAATTCAAATCACAGTTGTAATTACTGACAATTATTAGTGACTTACATTCAACATTTTTCAAGGTGCTAAATATTTGGTCAAAGAAATCCGGAATTTCAGTTTCAATTTCAGTTTATTGTTTTGCCTGTGTTTGACCTTTGACATATATATTTACAAGGAAAAACATAATTACATTTTAATAAGTATAAGGAATTATCATCTGATAAAGCAACTACACTTAGGTACATACATTAAAAGAAAACACAAGGCGAGGAGGTTCATAAAGAAACCATAGGGCTTATTTGGGTTATAACCTCCTCAACTCTTAGAACTGGAAAATATTTATAGGACGTACAGATATATATCATTGGTTGTAAATATTTATGTAAGAATAAGCGAAGCAAGCACACTGAAGCAAACAACCCAGTGACAGTACATTACATTACATTACATTAGTAAAGCGCAGAGCGTCGTCGTTCGGTGCATACAGATTAACTAAGGTGAACTTTTTGCCTTCTGATATAACATCAACGATCACAATTCTACCATTGTTATCACAATAGTGCTTTTAAAATTATTTCTAGGTCAAAGTTATTTTTAAACGTAATGTATGTTCCCCTACTGTTAGCGCAGCCATGGCTAAATATGATTTTAAAACCCCATTCAGATAGCCAGTATTTCTCAGAGGAAGTTGTTGAATGTGTTGATAAATAGTTTATCTGGCTGCGAACTGCTGAAGGCAGCTTTCATTTTCATCTTCTTAGCTTTCTTCAGAGTTTCAATCTGTGGTTTCCGTCTTATAATTTCTTGTGGGAGATCTCTGTGCATCTGGTAGTTGGTATTTTGTAGTCGCCATCCGCTAGACAAGATTTTTTTCACAATCTTTGTATCTAAGGAATCTTCCGAGAATTGGTCGCGGGCCTTGGATTTTCCTTCCGATTTCATCTATATCTTCTATCAGTAATGTCAGTTCGAGAAAATTTTTCAAAACTTTCTCCGTGTCTTCTTGATTTTGCTTTCCCGGCCTAGGTGCGGGTGTCTCTTCAGGAATATTAAGGAATCTGATATTTTCTCTTCTTGAATATGCTTCAAGGTAGAGATCCCTCGTCTTCAGTTCTTCAACCGTTTCTTCGCACCTTCTTCGTTAAGATTGAAGCTTGCTGAACTCCTGCTCGTGTTCTTTCTCTGTTTTCTTAAGATCTTCCACTTCTTTTCCTAGGCTAGATATTGGCAAACCATTAAAAAACCATATATGTTGCTGAGCGAAAGAGAAGCAGCTTACGCCACCGTTGTTCTTGCGCCCGAAAGTCTTTGAAACTCAGCAAAATTTTTCTCTGTTTATTGGCGGACAGTGGAAAACGGTGCTCTTCCCTTTCTGGACTGGTTCTTTAAGATACAAACTTGGTAGACAAGTTCCATTTTGGTCAAAGAGCAGGCAGTTTTGAGAAATATGGCCCACACTGGGAGAATGAAACTTTTGATCAGCAAAAAAGTCAACTTTTTGCTGGAGAGTTATATTTATAGCAAAACCATGGTAATTATTACAAACCCTTGTACGAGAACTGAAGTTGAACTTCAAGTTATTTTTATCTATAAAGTTTGGGAAAGTTCATAGATCTGTTTTTGCATTTTCTTCCCCTTTGTTGGGGGGTGGGGGCAGCTATGGATTGAAAGTACTTGCCATTGTTCGTTTTGGACCAAATATGCTTCCAATTAGGTGATTGGTTTATGCCACTATTTATATGGTTCTGTCTGGTTATCTTGTTGATTGGCTCTTAATAAAGATTGATGTTTATTTGTGCAGCTCCTTCTGTCGAAATCATCGTCCAAAGCAATCTAAAGATTGTGTTGACAGTCCATCAGCTCGAGAGTGCTCAATCTGTTTGACGGCAGTTAGAGACACAACTGGCCTGGAATCATTGAAGACTCCTTGTTGTAAGAATGCTTGGTTTCATAGGGATTGCTTCCAGGTAATTGTCAGGATGATATAATAATTGTTTAAAGAGAAATATAGTCCAATACCCTATGTTTTTTTTTAATTTTTTAAATAGTTTGATGTACCATAACCTCATCAAATGTGAAGTATACATCAGTAGAACTGGGTTAAAAAATTTCTGAAGTCATTGGTTTTGAGTGAGTTGTTCTTGCATGTACTATAATGCCATATGTTGCCCAAATGGAAACTGAAAACCGTGTGTCAAAAATGACGGCAATACGTAAGCACTGAGAATACTTCTCTTTACTCTTACAGAGCTCAAGGAAAATACCAAAAGGAAGAATACGTAAAGATATTTTAAAAATGACACAGTTGCTTAAGAGGAGAGGGCCCTGGGAATGAGGTTGATACTACAACTTGTAGGGTTATGAAAACTACATTATTTAGTTTTTGAAGTTTGAAATTAGGCAAAGCTCACATAATGTTTTGGTGTTGAAATGTATTTAACTGTTGTGGGTTTTAAAAGCTAAACATTAACTTGAAAAATTCTCACTCGAAGGGTCAGTTTTGGCCGTAAATAATATGACCATCAATTTTCAGAATTAAAAATAAAACACTATCAAAGTAATGAACACCAAATTAACATAAAACTTCCTAAAATAATGATTATTACACACTATAAAGATGGAAAAAGAAAGTTTTGAAGAAAAATATGAAAAAAAGTCATGGGGACAGGAGCATAACTTTTTTATGAGTCAAATACCCAGTAAGTCACACATACTGGGCAACAGATCACCGGCTCAATAGATTACAAATCAAGCAACAAAGACCACCATCCCCTGTTAGTACCATGTCGAGTAGTGCCAGGCTCTACCTGTGGTAGTAAGTGCTCTGGGGTCAGCAGTTCAACAAAGACCACCATTCCCTGTTAGTACGATGTCGAGTAGTACCAGGCTCTGCCTGTGGTAGTAAGTGCTCTGGGGTCAGCAGTTCAACAAAGACCACCATCCCCTGTTAGTGTCATGTCGAGTAGTGCCAGGCTCTACCTGTGGTAGTAAGTGCTCTGAGGTCAGCAGTTCAACTAAGACCACCATCCCCTGTTAATACGATGTCGAGGAGTACTGTGCTGTAGGTGTATGTGTTCTTTGACCTAAATCTTTTGTGATTTCTTCCGCTACAAAACACGAAAACTACATTTGACGAAATCTAAAGGAGTGAGCGCCCGAATTTGGGTAGCAGTCAAACGAAACATACGGTATTACGGTAACACGAATAACATGATTACAGACTCTATATAGACATTCGCTAAATACCTTACGGTTACTCTTTTATCGGCTACTGTAACGATTTTGAAAAAATAATAATATTAAGTACTCGCTAAAATTAATTGTGTTCCTGAATATTTAATTTCATCTGACAAACGCTCAATAAAAATCCATAAAATTAGCTGTCACTAATAATCGCTAAATTTAGTAGTCGCTAAAAAGGTATGTAAACTTCCCACACTTATAAAGTTCTTTCTCTCACGGCCTCAAAGTATGAGATAATGAATCATTATTGCTTTGCCAAGCTTTCGTAGTTACTTGAAGCACAGTGTGTTGGGCCCCTTAACCCTATCTAGCCTGTGCTTTTTTGAGCACGCAGAACCTGCAAAACAAAATGCATTTCTTTTGTAGCAGACAGTGAATGTAATGAATTGGGAGTCTAAGAGAAATGATTTCCTTATATGGACGAGACTTTGTTATGTTAATGGAGCTGTATATATTTTGTCATGGGACATAGTTCACTGTGGCTGTGGCTTTCAAACTATTTAGTTCTCCACAGTTATTTCGAGATTTACGAGATTTTCATTCTAGCTGTGTGTGAGCCATTGTGAAGCGTTGAATATTTCATGATGCCTCGAGCTTCTGCATCCAAGCGTTGTGTTCAAACGAGATTAGCTACACGAGGCAGTGCTCGATCCTTGGTTCAGCGACCAAGAGCTTCAGGTCTTCAAACATGAAACATTTGCAAAGCATTCGACGAATTCAGGCAGGTATTTGATCCTGGTCTCAACGATACAGCACTACGGGATTCGATCAACCAAGTGGACGAAGTACTAAGCGATGGCGAAAGCTCGTCCAATGACAAACAAGAGCAGAAAGTAGAAGAATCTTCGGAAGAAAATTATCGAGAAGAGGTAGGAAATGGCAGTGACCGTGGCATCCATCTGATGAATCGCGGGCTCAAAGGACACCCCTATGAAGTAAACAAGCGGTTGAAATCCCGGAGTGGGTGAAAACATTTGATCGAAAGTCAACAGAGAGCGATCAAAGATAGCGCTGCACAGATCGATCTTTACATTCAGAAGTAAGGGCTCTTAAGAGGAAGAGGGATGAAAGTGACAGCGACTTCACATGGAAGTTGAAAGGAAACAAGAAGCAATATGAGTTCAACTGTTCCATAGAAAGTCATATTTGGAGGAAATCGCTGCGGCCAAAACCCTCCTTGATGCAAGAAATTCGGCGGAAGAAGGTTTGTGCTTAGTGGAAGAACGAAACAAACTTATTAAAATCGCGGACCAGCTTGGTTGGGACACAGTTAAGCGCTACGTTAGTGATCCTCTCGCAGAGGACGAGACATGACAAGTGCCTGCGTAAAGCTATTATGGATGCAGAGAGAGCGAGGGACAAAATGAAGAGTGATAAAGAGGTGAAGTCTCACTGCTCTGGCATGGCAAAGGCTTTCGCTTCCACCACTGCATCTATGCCGTCACATCAAAGTGCGGCCCTTCTGGTTATGCACAGAATCAACCTCAGAGGCTGGTATTTCCTGCTGACAGAAGTTCGAAAACGAGTCGCTGTTTCCGTTGTGGGAGGGCTGGTCATTTTCAGCGGAACTACAACATGTCGCTGAATTTTCATCGTCGAAATGACTAGGTCCTGATCACCCAGGGGAATATATCTGTGTGGAACTTTTATTTTTCTAATTCAGCTGTTTGAATTTGACTAAGATCTTGAGGATCACGTACTTGTTGCTTCCGGTCGCCTTAAAAACAAAATCACACACTGGGAATCGATTGATGCGTATCAGATGGTGTTAAGCATAATTCGTCATGGCTATTATTTACCGCTAACAGAGGATCCTGCGTGTGTTAACTTTAAAAATCACCTTAGCGCCATCAACAATCAGGATTTTGTGGAAACTGCCATAACGGACTTATTAAGACCAAGATCCGTGTGCGAAGTCCGACAACATGATATAGCAACTTGCAGCCCCCTTGGGGTTGTCCCAAAAAAGAATGGAAAGCTTCGTTTGATACTTGACTTGAGATATTTGAACAAGCATTTGCTTGTTCGGAAATTCAAATATGAGGACCTGACCTGTTGGTTGTGTCCCAAATTGCTGCCAAAGGGGATTGGTTCGTAACCTTCGACTTGCGTAATGGCTATCACCATATCGAGATTGGCCAGGAACATTAAAATATATCTCCGATTTCCATTTACCATTAATGGATGTATTAAGTATTTTGTATTTACGTCATTGCCTTTTGGATTGGCAACAGCTTCATTTGTGTTCTCCAAGGTTTTACGGGCCTTTGTAAAACACTGGAGGATTCAAGGAATACATGCTGTTATGTATCTGGATGATAGATTTGTGGTTGTTTCGTCTCAGCAAGCTGTGTGTTCTTTAGCAAGAACTATAAGGAGTGACCTGGATAAGTGTGGTTTTTTGATTAGCGAGGAAAAAAGTCACCTGGATCCACACAAAGTGGGATAGTTTCTTCGATACTCTGTTGACCTGGAGAATGGTGTCTTTTCAGTCCCACAGAAAAACGTGAAGGGCTTATTGAATCTCCTACATGCTGTTCGTAGTCGACATAAATGTGTTTCAGCTCGTGCAATTGCCAGAGTTACTGGAACTATTATTTCAATGGGCTTAGCATTGGAACCAGTGGCCAAGCTGTTTTCAAGGCATTTTTATGCTGTGCAAAACAATGTTGCGTGTTTGAGTGAACAAGTATCACTAACATACTATGCGCTTAGTGAGATCCGATTTTGGACTGACAATTTTTCGGAGCTCAGTGTGGGACAACCCATGTGGCATTCATCCCCGTGTATTGATGTCATTTCATATTCAGATGCCAGCAGCTCTGGGTGGGCAGCCTTTGTGGTGCAGCTTGGGAGTTTAGTTGCATGAGGAGAATGGGACGACCAGGACTTCCTACAAAGCTCAACATACAGAGAGCTCAAGGCAGTTAGGCTCACGTTGGAGTCTATTGCATGTCACCTTATGTCGAAGGAATGTAAACATAGGTCAGATAACCAAGGAGCAATTTCAATCATGTGTATTGGCAGCTCAAAGGAACATCTGCAATGTGAAGCCACAAAGATGTATGCTATTTGCCGTAAATATGGAATTCGCCTTTTTCAAGAATGGGTTCCAAGGCACCTAAATGCCAAGGCAGATTACTGGTCTCGTGTCATTGAATTGGATGTTAAACCCAATTCATTTTCAGGAACTTGATAATTTTTGGGGTCCCTACTCAGTGGACCGATTTGCGAGTTTGAACTCTAATCAGCTGCCTCGTTTTTGTGCAAGTTGGCTATGCCCAGGATGTGAGGGAGTCAATGCGTTTACCCTAGATTGGAGGGGGGAGAACAACTGGAGAACAAGAACAAGATTGGAGGGGGGAGAACAACTGGAGAACAAGAACAAGATTGGAGGGGGGAGAACAACTGGCTTGTTCCACCTGTGTTTTTGATCCCTAGAGTACTGAAGCATATGACTCACAATGGTGAATCGGGCACCCTGGTGGTACCTTTTAACCCTCAGCATCTTGGTGGCCCTTGTTGTTGAAGGATTCCAGCAATTTCCAAGATTTTGTTGTGGCTTGTCTGGATATTCCTATTCGCTCACTTCAAGGATTAGCTGGCAGTGATTTGTTTGGGAATGGCTCGTCATCTTGCAGAATCTTGGCTTTATGCATACAATGCCAGTCAGTTATTAACTGTTGTATACAGAAGTGACGTTCACAATCATCAATATGTGTTGTATGTATGATGCTGATGTTCTAAGATCTGTCACTACCTGGAGCTTCCCACTTGCAAGTAGAGGCTGGTATTGCTATGGCTGGGTGGATTCTACGTCATGGAGTATGGTGGCACTCAATTGACCATTTTTGTGATGGGCAGTATAAGCATATTTCAAATTCCGGTTTGTCTACTTGCCCTGTGAATCTCATAAAGAGATGTCTGCACCGGTCAAGAGTGTCCAAGGGACCATTGTTCAGGGCTACATCTGGCTGCGGAGCGAACCAGAAGATCACCTGTTATGGCTTGTCATACTCACAAGCACGTCTACAGTTCCATCGCATGATGTCGGCAATTGGATTAAGATCACAGGACTACTGTACGCTACTGATAGATTTATTTCAGTACATGGCAGATGGCGAAGTGAATCAGCAAGGAATCAATATATCAGGGACAAGGGGCATTCTTGCTATCTGTGTCTAGAGCTCTTGGAGTTTAGGATCATGAACTGCATGCAATTATTGAACATGTTTCTATCCTATGCTTTCACAGTGTGGACACTGTGGGCCTGGACCTGCCACCGCAAAATGTGTTGCGTTGTGTGTTATGGACTCGAGGGAATATCAGGAAATGTATTTCTCTTGTGGCGGACAATGAATGTACTGAATTGGGAGTCTAAGAGAAATGATTTCCTTGTATGGATGAGACTGTTATGCTAATAGAGCTGTATGTATGTTGTCATGGGACAGAGTTAGTTCATTGTGGTTCTGGCTTTCAAAATGTTTAGTTTTCAAAGTTATATATTTGTTGTACTTGCATAGTGTTGGATTTGTGCGCCAATTGTACCATTGTACTTACTCGCATTTGAGAAATACACTGTGGGCCTGGACCTACCACCGCAAAATGTGTTCGGTTGTGTGTTATGGACTCGAGGGAATATCAGAAATTAAACTTTGCGTAATTATTAATTAGTGCAAGCTCTGCATTTTTGCGGTGTAATTTTTTCGAATATGCTATGACATCATAGTGACATCATAAAGTTGATATTTTCAGGTTATTTCAGTAGGGCCAAATAAAAAAGATTGCTTAGCATCCTTTTTACAGAAATTTTATGGTCGGGACGGGGAGGTTTTTATTTTTTGACTCGGAAGCTTTGATGCTAAAATACAATAAAACATATTTAAACATACTTATAGTGGTTATTGGATCTAAGTGTTCAGGCATACCATATCATACATAAACATGTTGGCACACAGAAAACATAAGTTTTCGAACAACTAATTCAGACTTCTACCAAGTTTTGAAGTCGTAAAATAGTCACTGCCTACACTCCTTCCATTACCTTCAACTTTTACCTTGATGATGGTGTCAAGCCGACATCGAAACGTCGATAATTTTTTAGTGTTAACTTTTATTACAAAAATAGTATGAAAATTTTTTAAAGAAAAACTATGAAAATTAAAAATTATAAAAAGAATTGAGTTGGGCGCTTTTTTAATGGTCGGTTGGGGTACTAAACAATTTTATTTTACTTGGCCTAATTTGCGACCGCAGAAAAAATTTACATGTCAAACCAATAAAATTGACTTTATGCTGCTAATAGAGGTGAAAACTAGCTTTGTGGTGTTGCAAACTGTTACTGAAATGCATATTGCGTAGGTATGACGTCACAAATTGTCTAGTTCCGGTTTATTTCCCTGTTTGGTAATTATTTTACTAAAATACACTATAAATTTGATGAGAACACTTCTATTTCAAGAAAAATGCCCACAGTTTAAAAACAACCATTTTAGCTGTTTGGTCCTTTCTGCTCCTGTTACCATGGCGACAGTGTACAAATTTGAAATTGGCTATTAGTTTTGAATAATCATTCGTACCACAAATACATTCCTTTGCTTCTGACATAAATACTTGTTATTAATACATTTCAGCTATAAATATCTTGTAAAACACTTCTTAAATTCCGAAATATGCGAATGAAGGTGTGTGTTGCTATAGCAACCAACATAAAACCCTTGCAATTCCGTTGTTACTGAATGAAATCAATTCAAAGGTAGGATATTAAATAGTCACTGCCTACACTCGTATTTCCCAAGAGATGGTGTCTATATCATGCAAAACACCGACATTCTGTAAAATTCTAAAATAACTATAAATTACCCATAATTCACCGCTTCTCGATTTATCTCACAGTTTGTTCCTCATTATTGTAAGGGACATGTCTGCAGTTTTCCTTAGATGTTTTGATTTTGAAAATTTCCATTAGAGTGTTTGGAATGATCAATATAAGGAATTATTATATGGCTGACTGATTTCGCGTGCTGTGATTGGTCAATTCCAGGTCCGTAAGTAGCCGTACGGACGTCAAGCTCTCGATCACCTTTTCAAAACCGGAATAATCAACAAAGCCATATAATAAACATCTTATTAGCCTCGTTTGCTCAGTCCGTAAGGCAAGTTATGGATCCTCGTGTTTTCTTTCCTTGTTATTGTTATCAAAGGAAGGAAAAAACTCGGTCCATAGCTTGTCATACGGACCTCGCACTCGGCTAATAAGAGGTTAATATTCAAAACTGCAAACGTCACCTTTGAATTCATGGTTACCATGGTAACAGTGCCGAGAATAATACCAAAATTTAAAAAACCTAACTCGAAGCCATAATCGTTCAATTTTGAAATGAAAAGATAGAAAGAAAAAAACCTATTCCAATGGCCTAACCATGCACTGTGTCGTACCGAGACGCCCACGTGATCATGAGTTGATCTCGCGTAACGCGATGTGACACAAAACGAGCTTGACCTTTGCTGCATGCTCCACATTAGACTTTCGTTCTGGTGCGCTTGCGCCTTCGGCGCTCGGTTTATTCGGTATGTTTGGTTTATTTCTGGGGTTTCTGCCCTTTTCAGTTTTTTATCGTGCCAATATATCGTGCTATTACCAAAAATATTAGCGAGTCGACTTGTGGCAAGTCTAGCTCCACATAACTTCCAATCTTCTACAAGTTCAAGTCAGGCCACTTTAATAAACGTAACTGAATAAAAAATAGTGCTTCACCTTTATAAAACCAAATAATCCAGCTAAACACATGCATACGGGCAAAACTTTCACTCCTAGTTTTTTTATAGTACAAAAGATGTTTTAAAAAAGCTACAAATGACGCCAGGTCATGAGCTTATCGGCTTAACATGTGTGCTAGACCAATGGACTGATCTTTCATATTAAATGTAACCTCCCCCCCTCCCCCCCAAAAAAACTG
>JAOBRH010146677.1:0-11898 GCA_027575125.1 Umimayanthus parasiticus | reverse complement strand
TTAGGTTAATTTTTGACCAGGAGGTATATTTTAGGGTGCGCAAATTTTATGGCTTGGTATTTTTAGGGTAGTTTTCTAGGATTTCCGACGGTCATCCCTATCCTTTGTACCCCGAAGTAACCCCCCGGGTTTTTAAAACCTTCTTAAAAATAAACATTAGTATTGGGTGTACATTTATTTTCAGTTTCGTACAGCAACCGGAAGCATACATATGAGGCCTAATTAGTTAACCGCTGCATTGACGGGAAAATGAATAAAAAAGATTTCGAAACAAAGTTATAAGACATACACGACTGATGACGAACATTACCCGAGAAACAAATTATTTCCATAATTTGTGCAGTATCCAAAATAAAAGTTCCTCGCCTTTTCTCAGCTTCGAGTATCTTCTTAGCATATTATGAAATTTTGGACACTTTTCAGCAACACGTTTTTATATCAAGGTTCTTATAAAAAAAACAAATCAAAACAGAGTGCACTGTCGTACAGAAAACCATCAGTCGCGGATTAAGACGGTTCCGTGCCACTTCTTGTGCGTGCAGTATGCCATATTTGAAATAAATATTGAAAAATAAATATTGAAAAATTAAAGTCAATTGCTTCAGTGTAAATTAGAATAAGAGTAATATCTGGGTGTAAGTGATTTTCAATAAATCGACAATTTCGACCACCGTTCACACATCAAAACGGATCCAGCCATATGCCACTAGATAATGCAGACAACAACATGTTAAAAACATAGATTAAACATCCTTCCAAGGGGAAAACTTTTTTGTAATTATTAACTCAAAATTTGAATATCTTGGCGAAATCCCCGAAAAGAGATGATACGCACGTTTAAAGCCCGGTTATTCTTTGTATCTACTCACACGACCACCTTGAAGTGCTTGTGTTAGCACGTCTTGTCAGAATTCCTTTTAGTTATTTACTTTTAACTTGCCCGAAGGAAAATGATTTAATTTTATTTGTAGAAGTTTAATAATTCATAGTACATAGAATGTGTAATCTATAAGATTTAAATATTTATAGTCTGTGAAAGACTGTCACGTTCTTGAAAGCAATAAATAAACGCTTATATTCCTGACGACTTGTAGGAGCGAGCTGGACAAGATCACAACACTTGAGCTTGGAAGAAAGTTGTTCAAAATTGATAAGGGCGGATTTCTTAGTATCACGTTGTCCAGCCGATTTAAGTACCATTAAGATATCTCGCACTCGCTTTGATAAAGCTTTACTGAATTAATTACTGAAAAATCCTCCCATATTTTTTGTCAAAGCTAGAAGCAAAATCATGCATATTATATGCCAGACAAAGCGCTAATTCTATATAGAAATGTTGCAATATGAATTAGCTGTCAAGTAAATGTGTTTTTCGAACTCACAAAAATGTGAAAAGGAACTTTATAAAAAAAGATCCAACTTCGTCGCACATAAATTAACACTTATAACAAGTGTCAGTATTTTGCCGTTCATCGGTTATCGCGAAGAAGTGTTTATATATGATAATTTTCTAAAAGTTTTTGAGAACCTCGTATTACTTCTTATTTCACCTGTGTGGATGACAAAGAAGCACCATATCGACAGTATGTAATTATATGATGTAGAAATTCTTAGTGGCCGCATGACAAATCCAGCTGTGAAACATTTCCTCATAATTTAGAACTAGAAGTCTTGTACGGCTTTATGTCAAATACCATCAAAAACAACCTGGGTAGTATCTTTAGTTATGTAAATACGATTTTTTAATATTTTACTAGGTTTGAAATCCGTCAATCCTTCAGGACCAAGCAAATGTTCACCGCTCGTTCCTTTTTCTCTTCAATCGTTAGAATTTCCAATCATTAAAAATAACAAAGCCCTTTCGCAGACATTTTTTGATTGATCTACTTTTGAAGATTGTCCAAGATCTTTTTGTTCCGAATTTAGACATCAGAGCATTTTTTGAAAACGCATAATATCGAGCTTTTATTCATCACTAGGCAACAGAACAAAATTGCTTGTTTATACAGCTTCTTGAAGACAATGTTTTTGAATACGGCATTGCTGAAACGTAAATTGAAAAGTGGCGGAACTTTGGTCTGCAACTGTTGTGAACTTGCTAAATTTGAACGGATTTTCAAATTTCTGTATGTTTCATAAAAAATAACTCCGATGAAAAATAAGAAGTGGGGGGAAGGACTCCAAGCACGAAAACACTTGTCTCAAATGTAACTACTCTTTGTAGTAATTGTTAGTTTTCGTCTAGTGTCTGGTCAAAAAAACATGTCGGTTTTGTTAGAAAGATTTTTAGAAAGCTTCCAAATTAGGGGAAGTACTCTAAAACTTTCTGTAGCAACAATTAATAGAACGCTAATGTACGAATTCACAGGTGTTCGTGTCAACTGTCGAGATAAGAATTCTCATAATTTCATGCATTATGGGGAGAATGACTTCGCATATGTAATGTGGAATAAAGAAACGAAGTATTCAATTCACCAATTGAACCACAGACCAGAATTGTGAACGGACATCAATTTTTTATTGGGAGATTTCGACAGCTTTTCGTGTTGGCATCGATCAACGACGGAAGCTTAGCTATAGTGTGAAAGCCTGTTCAATTCCATCGAGTATTTTGAGCAGCAGAGAACTCCGCTTGTCCTAAAAGAAACCGGTTTTGTATATTTTACTCCAAAATGTATATCTTTATCTCCGTGGGGCACCACCGCAATGCAATGCGAAGGAACACAAGTTGAATAGTCGCCGTTTTTAGTTCAACACGAACTAGGCCGAACTATCATATCGACTTTAAACGAAGGTAATTGGTTCCATTGTACAGATTAGCCCGTGATTGAGAGCTTTGACGTTGTTTCTACTTGTAATGTTTGAGAAAGTTCGCCCGAGAAATTGATATCTTGGTTGAGAAGTGTCACCTGTGCTATTATTAGCCTGGCAGTGACTTGAAGTCCTGTGTTATTAAGTTAGTCGTAAGCTCCGGCTAAAAACGAAAACTTTACCACAGCACAAAAACAAAGCCAGAGGTTTCACATTTTGACCGCGGACATGAACATATTATTCACCGAAATTTTATAGCTCCCAGATAGTCTCACCACGAAACTGTGCCGTGTTAGGAAGTGATAATTCTCAAAGCATTTGCCTGCTGGCGAACCTTATAGAAATGCTACATTGACATGGAGCTAGGTGGTTCAGCGAATCTGTCGGATGGTAACACGTTCGTGGAGCTCTCCAGCCCGGCTGCTGTAGGAATGGTATTGGTGCTAACTCTCGGGGATTTGCTGTCGATTGTCGGGAACATTTTAGTGTTGGTAGCCGTCATTGGGAACACAAAACTACAAACAAACACGAACTTTTTTATAATGAATCTTAGCATAATAGATCTTCTAGCCGGGCTGCTGCTCATTCCGATCGTCATCTTTTCTGTTTGGAAGAAAGCCATCCAAACGGGTCCTTTGTGTAATTTTCTTGCGTTCTTGGACTCTGTATACGCGACTGCTTCGTCTCTGACGATTGCATGTATCGCAATGGACAGATATCACTCCATCGTTAACTGTCTCCACTATGAGTATTTAGTCACGCACAGAAGAACTGTTCTGGCGATAGCATGGGCCTGGTTTCAATCTCTCGTTGTGGCTATTTGTCCTATCGCACACTGGGGAGAGTACACGTTTGGGGGTTACCAGTTCAAATGTTCCCTCCAAGTACCTGACAAACATGGTTTTCTCTACTTCAAGATTATTACTTGCATCGTTGCTCCATATACAGTCACCGTTTTCTGTTATACAAGAATTCACTTAGTGGCCAGACGACATGCTAAAAACATGGTTCGAATACAAATTCAAGACAATGGTAAGCGCATTCGCCATACCCACTCCTCGCGCAAAACCAAACTCGTCTATATTGTTGTGGGTTTATACACTATTTGTTGGCTTCCAATCTTCTCGTTAAAATTGGCGCAGACCATTGTTCCCGGCACATCGCTACCTTGGCCGTTTATTGAGACTATTTTCTCGACTCTCGCGTTATTAAACGGCTCCTGCAACCCTGTAGTCTATGCACTGATCACAACCCACTACAGGGCCGGTCTAGTTCGCGTTTATCGACGGCTACGCAGAAAATTTGGAAAACACGTTCCCCCGGGCCAAGACCTTACCAAGAGCTCTTACTCTTTCTCAAGGTCTGTTTCGAGTTTCTATCGATTTCTTGCCGAGCGAGAGGCAATGGCAAGAGATCTAGATATGGTGGAGCTGCCGACTAGCCGTGAATCTACGAAGCGCCGTGATAGTACTAGCATTAGCACCTCGAAATACTCAAGCGCCGGCGAGAAAGGACGGCGGCAGGTTGCCAATCCACAAAACCTCACCATTCCGGATGACAGACGAAGCAAAACAAAACTGAACGTTGCTAGTTGTTCGGTGAAAAATAACGGCGTAGCCAGTATATTGCCGGATAGAATTCCTGAGAAAAACAAAGAGCAACTGGGTTTATGTGGCTCAAAAAGAGAGGAAAATAACTCAGATGATGGAGTAGGTTACTGTGCAGTAGCCAGGAAGAACACAGGACAAATATCACTGGCTTTAGATGTAAGGCCTTGTGAAGATATGTGCACCGACGATAGCGATTCAAAGGTCAAGGTGACTAACAGTTCTAGCAAACCCGATAAGGGAGTGACTAAAGGTATGAATGCCGGAATCAGTTGTATTTTGAGAAAGGATTCAAAAACGTTGGGAAATCAGGATAAAAAGGTAAAGTTTCACGACCAAGTATCAAAAGAACAAACTGAATCGTTGATGAAAGACGCAAGACACAGAAAGAAGCCAGGATAGTGAAGTGTGACATACAACTTATTACTTCGAGCGCTGTGTTTTTCAAAACTTATTGTTGTCATTAATTTTGACATATAATTGCGCACAGTCTTCAAGATCTGTTCTGAAAAGTTTAGCCGCAAGTGAACGCATTCACTGGTGTTTTTTTAGAATAATATTTGCATAGCCAGGAAAAAGTCACTGGAAACAATAAAACTCGTTGGCAAGAACGCAGAGGATAACTGAAAAGAACTCGTCAAATACATCCGGCAAAACGTATTTCAAAAACTCAGTCAGTACTTTTCTAACTCTTCTGTCTCCATCCGATCCATGGTGAAAAGATGACAAAAGCTATTTTGGGGGCTCCATAATAATCATTGAAATTGTAATTAGGCCGCTGAGCTGCTCGTTGTTTCAGCCAAATCCTACATTTTTCTTAGACAATTGTAATCAGTTTACCCGACAGAATGGCTTGATCAACTGATAGGGTTTGCTTGGACAAAGGTTTAGTTCTTGTTTTTACGCCAGTCTGAGAACAGTTATCATGTACCAGTACAACTGAGTCGCACAAAGGTCAATAACTTTATTTACGCAACACAGAAAAGGTTTGCGACGCTCTATATATTTCCGTTCAAAATTAAATTTTTAACAAAAGAAAATGGTTGTGTTAGGTGTTTTTCATTTCACGGCTACAAGAACTTCTAATTAAGCCAACAGCAGAAAACATCTGTTACAGAGAAACGGTAATAAGCATTCTCAGAAGCAAAAGATAACAAATTCAGTGAGTATGTATATGATACAATTAGGAGTAAAGATAAATAAAGAGAGTTTTTAAATTTCTTGGAGTAAAACTTTGTAATCAGCTATTCAAAAATTGCTTTTATTCGGTTTCGTGAGGATTTCAATGGGTGGTTGTGTACTCTACGATATGGAATTGCCAAAGGGTTTATACTGCCTGATAATGCCCGGCTTGAAGCGTGGGAGTAGACTACAATTAAGCGCACTGTAAAATATCATAACCATTCCTATCGGGTCGGCCTTTGATCTCATTGTTCATATTTCCTTAGAAAAACTTGGACTGACTATTTCTACAAATTGTAGTCTAGCAAAGAACGCGTTATACTGAAACATCTTAATTTATAAAGCTGACAAAGATATTAGATTTAGAACCTGCATCGACGCAACGGACCAACGGGCTGTAGCCCTCAAGAAAAGGTTTGCTCTTTCGTACGAGGACCACTTGAATCGGAGATAAATAGCAAGATTTTCATGCAAATAAAGTCCATTGAGATCCATTGTAGTAACACAGACTTCCCCTTTTGTTTTGTTAATTCGTAGTTTCAAAATAATTACCATTCAAACCACAAAAAGGCGACAGAGTTCAGCCTCAATTTCAGTCAACTCGCTGCACGCTTTTTGCTTCTGTTCAGTTCAAAAACGGGAGGCGGGATAAAATAAAAAGGAAATATGAAAAAAAATGGAAAAAGAAAAACTAGGTTAAGCAAACGATTAAAGATAAAGCAAGTGGGTGAAAAAGGATAAACACTGAAACAAGATTTGGAAGGCTAAAAGGAAACGGAATAAAGGTAAACGGGGCCAGGAAAGGAATATTGTTCAGGATTGGGAACAGATCAGTGCTGAAGACAAGAGCACAGAAAACTGCAAACGGGAGACTGGATAAAGAATTGGAAAGACAGAAGTCAACGAGAACAGAAATGAGAGTCTAGAAGAGATTGTGTGAAGACAAAGCCAAGGATATGGAAAGTATGACTGAATCAAATCGAGTTAACTGGGGCGGATCCAGGGGTGGTTCGGGTGGTTCCGCCGAACCCCCTGAAGTGAAACACAATACCATTCTTTTTTTTGTGAAAAAGGACTATTTGAACAACAATAACGATTAGATAATGTAGGCGGACGTTTGTTCGAACCCCTCGTCACTAAATCCTGGATCCGCCCCAGAGTTAAGTGGACTGAACTCAAGCATTTGAGACAAGATAGTAAAAGGTATGCATAAAGAGAGTTAAGGATGTAGAACTACACGAGCAAAAGTTACGCGAATGTGGGAAGCGAATGTGAAGACTATACAAAGCAGTGAGTAAGGGCGTGTACACACATGAGTTAAGGCTAGGCAAAGAGCGGGATAAGGGTGCGAGAAATCGAGAGTTAGGATTGTGCAAAGCAGGAGACAAGGGAATGGGGACACAAGCTATGGCTATGCGAAGAGGCAAGAGTATGGAAGTAGGCAAAAATTTACGCGAAACGCAAGACACTGGCGTGGAAAACGCAACGTTGAGGTTAATTACGCATAGTAAGAGGCAAGGTTGGGGGATCCGCTTGCGGTAGTTATGCGAAGCAGTAGGCAAGGATGCGTGAAGCACAAGTTTAGATTACGCAAGGCGCAAGACATGGTTGTGGAAAGCGCAATTTTAAGTTATAACAAGCAAGAGAAAAGGAGGCGGAAATCCCCAGTTAAGGTTATGCAGAATGGAAGACAAGGGTGTGGAAAGCGCAAGTTGAGGATATACCCTAGGCAGGAAACAAGAGTGCGGCAAGCGCGAGTTAAAGCTACGCGAAGCGGGAGAAGAGGGTGCGATCAGCGTCAGTTGAAGACAAGGGTGTGAAAATTGCAAGGTTACGCCCAACAGGAGGTAAGATAGCGCGACGCAGAAATTAATGTTAGTAAAACCACAAATCTATGAGAAATATACGGCTGCGCGAAGTGTGAGGCAAGATAATAGGAAGCGCGCAGTAAACTGAGTTGTGCGAAGCAGGAGGCAAAGGAACGGGCAGGGCGAAAAAGAGTGACGCGAAGTGGGAAGCAAGAAATGGGAAGCGTGAAATATAGCTGCGCGAAGTGGAAGGCAAGAAATGGGAAGCGCGAAATACAGTTGCACGAAGCAAGAGGCCAGGAACGGGAAGCGCGAAATATAGTTGTGCGAAGCGGGAAGCAAGGGAACTGGAAGCGCGAAATATAGCTGTGCGAAGCGGAAAGCAAGGGAGCTGGAAGCGCGAAATATAGCTGTGCGAAGCGGGAAGCAAGAGAACTGGAAGCGCGAAATATAGTTGCACGAAGCGGGAAGCAAGGGAACTGGAAGCGCGAAATATAGCTGTGCGAAGCGGAAAGCAAGGGAACTGGAAGCGCGAAATATAGTTGTGCGAAGTGGGAGGCAAGGAACGGGAAGCGCGAAATATAGTTGCGCCAAGTGGGATTCAAGGAACGGGAAGCGCGAAATATAGTTGCGCGAAGCGGGTTGCAAAGAACGAGAAGCGCGAAGTGGGATGCAAGGGAACTGGAAGCGCGAAATATGGTTGCGCGAAGTGGGAGGCAAGGAATGGGAAGGGTTAAATTTAGTTGCGCGAAGCTACAGGCAAGGGAACTGGAAGCGCGAAATATAGTTGCGCGAAGCGGGGGGAAAGGAACGGGAAGCGCACAATATAGTTGTGCGAAGCGGGAAGCAAAAGAACTGGAAGCGCAAAATTTGGTTGCACGAAGTGGTAGGCAAGGAATGGGAAGCGCGAAATATAGTTGCGCGAAGTGGGAAGCAAGGAATGGGAAGCGGGAAATAGAGTTGCGCGAAGTGATATTTATGACGTCATGGTAAACAGTGGCGTAATTTAGTAAACAGAGATTATAATTTTGTACCAAAGTGATTTCATTTTTTGCACTAATTTAGAGGAATAGATGGTTTGAGAGAAAAAATAATACTTTAAAAGGCTAATAATTTAAGTGGCAATTAAAAACTTCGGAGTGGATCTTGCGTGCTCTTGTTAGTGAGGATCTTAACGTCTAAATTTGTTAGACGAGAAAATATGAAAAAGAAAATTCTGAGATACCTCTTTTCGCTATTTGATAAAAAACGTCACAACTCATTAAAGTCGTAGTATTCAATGTCGTGCTGCAAAGCGAGTATAATCTTGGGTGCCAAAGGCAATACTTGCAGTTTATTTTAATACGAACATTTCGATTCGAGCAAGTATTGCCTCTGTCACCCAAGGGGGACTGGAAGCAAAAAAATTAAATACAGTTAATAATAACACGACAAGCTTTCTGCTCAGTGATATCCATGTTTAAAGTCAGATATTTCAGTGTTCAGTAACAGTAGTAAGTTCCAATTCTAAGCAGTCAAAAATTAAAGGTTAATGGTGTTATTTCTAACAGTTACAGAAGAAACATTTGCCGATTCCGCGGCATCAGTCTCATGTTATCTTACCCGCCCGTCGAATTTTTCAAATTTGTAGGAAAGAGCATTTTTGACAAGTTCATCCACATATGAAATAGGGTTATATCTTCACGGATGATTGCTTCGCCTCAATCGAGTGGTCGGAAACAATTTAAATTATTTCGTGCAAAATAATTTCACACAAGTAATTTGGAAATGTGAGAGAACTTGTAAGAGAGACGTCGATGAACTAGTTCTAAACCCACGCGTGGTAACTTTATCCATATCTTCATTTGTAAACCAGCTGTACAAAGCTGAATGTTTCAAGATAAGCTGGGAAGACGGTTATTTGTGGCATGTTGTGTGGGCGGAGAGTATACTCTGAACAATTATACTTATCGGCTTTATGAAACTAATGGCGTGCTACAGTCCAGCCAACCAATTTGAGCTGTTTGCATATTTAGTTGCTTATATTAATTGACTACAACAATAATGGCTTTTAATATTCATAGTCTTGCATTAGGCTTCGTTTTGGATTTAGATTAACGCAAAACCAGTTGAGCCACCAAGCTTCAAAGCAATTAAGATCTTTCTTCAACGGTAGAGCAGAAAAACAGCAACCGTGTTTCCTTTTCTGTGATATTCAAGCAAAAGATGGAACACCAAACACTTTTGATGTGTTAGTTTCTGATACCATGGTCATAAACCTATAACAAACTGAGACAATGAGCAGTGAGTTCGTAAATTCAGGGACCGCGGAGGCGGAGGGGCTGTATTTGAAAACTGTAAAGAGTTACTGAGAAAAAAGTGTTTTTAGCCTCCCTCTTCGAGTCACTTGTCAGCCCTACCACTTTCTGAGTTGCTCCGCGGTCCTGTCGTTGCGAGATATTCAGGAAGACAGCGGTTTCCCTTTGATCCAAATGTCACCTCTCCCCAAATAAAAGGCCTTCAGTATATATCTTTGCTTTATTTAATCTGTCTTAATTTAGACGAACATTAAGCTAGTTGACTCTTAACAAGACAGAAAATGCATTAATACGTGAAGTCGAAATGTTGATGAACTTTTTCCCATTGTCTTCTTCACTAGAAGAGCGAGCAATAACTTGCTGTTCACCGGGTTGTCCATTTCCTTCCTAGTTCGTGTCGGCGCACGAGAATCCGCTCGAACTGAAATTCCCTGTTTTCACTAGAATAGACTTCCGGCGACTTTTACGAAATATTTTGCAATTACTGACTTGCACACCAATTATCAACGGCGCAATAGACGCAGACTGCAAGTCGCATACTCGAGAGTCATCTTCTGTCTCGTCTGTTGCCCGTTATTATCATATCTTATGAAAATTGCGTGCTTTACATCTCGATAAAATTATAATAAAGTGTTCTTCCATTTTCTCCGCGCGCAATGTTAGTTACTTTCTGTTCATGTAACACGCGTATGAAACATTAGGGGCAACGAAATTTTAAGCTTTTAGAGAAAATGCAGAGGAGCTAACAGTCTTTAGCCTTTAAAGACTGTTTCTTACGGTTTTCAAAAGACATGGTTAATGTTCTGTTCTTAATATCTTATAGTGTTAATAAAATTTTATTTTGGAAAAGTTCAATTGGCAATTCTAACGGCCGTTTGTGTGCAAACTCCCGGGTTCTTCAGCTTTGATGTGGTTTAACTTGAGGCTAGCACAAACCGTGACCATCAGATTAACTATCTTTCCAATGTCTTTTGTAAGCGGTACAACAGTCACAATCAAGATAAAACAGACACCTTTGTAAATTCCTGACCACTTAACCTGATTTGAGTAAATTATATATTACATATATACCCAAGTAAAGTGAAGGGAAGTGGTGATAAACAGCTTTGCAACGCCGTGTTCCTTCACTGTAATTGCAAAGACTTTTCTGACAGCGCGCAAACTTGGATGCAAACAGTACTTTTCCGTAAAGAGTAAAACTGAATACTTTTAAAATAATGCACTCATGAGACTGTCTGTCCACAAACGTTATTGAAATACTGACACCATTGATATATCCTAAAAGGCTCGTTAAAAATGTGCGTGTTGAGAGACATCCGAATAATGCAGTCTTTTAAAAAGGCAAGAATTCAGCCTTTTTACACCCACTCAGCTATCTTCACACACATTCGTTTGAAAACTGAGATGTTTCGATGCGTTTTAGCCGTCCGCCCACGCTAAAACGCTGAGCGTTTTCCTCGATCACGGAGCCTTTCACGGAGCTGCGATCCAGTCGTCGCCTTTCGTTTAGGCATGCGCAGATTGTTATAAGTGTATTCAGGGGTAGATCATTTGACTTTTGAGGGGGAACACGAGGGTTGGAAGATTTTGAAATACAAAGTCATGCAGCACGCTAAAGAACAAACAGTTGTGCTCGATAAGCTATATACCATGCACCGCTTGTACAAGTGAGGAAAATATGCTTTCACTGACCAAATATCCCAGACCCGCCCCTCCTTAAAGATCAAATGGTCCACCCCTAAGCTCTATACCATGCACCACTTGTACCAGTGGGGGAAATATGCTTACACTGACCAAATATTCCAGCCTCCCCCCTTTAAAGATCAAATGGTCCACCCCTATGCTCTATACCATGCAACACTTGTACCAGTGGGGGAAATATGCTTACACTGACCAAATATTCCGCCCCCCCCTTTAAAGATCAAATGGTCCACCCCTAAGCTCTATACCATGCACCGCTTGTATCAGCGAGGACAATATGCTTACACTGACCAAATTTTCCAGCCTGCCCCCCTTAAAGATCGAATGGTCCACCCCTAAGCTCTATACCATGCACCGCTTGTACCGGGGGAAGAACTACGCTTACGCTAACCAAATCTTCCAGCCCCACCCCCCTTAAAGATTGAATGGTCCACCCCTAAGCTCTATACCATGCACCGCTTGTACCGGGGGGAGGACTATGCTTACACTAAT
>JAOBRH010144454.1:0-19496 GCA_027575125.1 Umimayanthus parasiticus | reverse complement strand
TACCAACTATTTAAACACTGATTTGCCCACAATTCCCCAGTCTGCTCCGACGAAGGGCTAACGCTCGAAACGTCAGCCAAACACCATATCCCACAGGCGACAAACATACCATATCAACCTTGTTGATCAAACCCATATCATTATTATTACATCTGCAGCATAGTTACCTCGTTAATAGTATCTTCTTTCGTTGCGGCCGCTTCGTCAGAATCCAGACTCACATATTGAGGAGTGAATGGCGTTGATTTAATAGCAAGCCATATGATGAAATAATAGCCTATATTTGGGAAGAAGAAAATGTATCAATGCAGCACAGTTATACGAATAATATTTTATTACTAAAATGCATATTATTGCTGTAGAAACACTCGGTAGTGGTACCAGCCTCGTATGTCAACTGTCAAAAGTTGGAAAATGAGCAACGGAGACAAAGTGGTTGCTTTGTCTCTGCCAAGAATTCTCTATATCCAAAGACATGAACAACTTAAAAACACTTTAAGGCTGAAGTTGCTCGAAAACTAGAAAAAAAAAACCCACGAAAAAAAAAAGCCTTGGCCAAAATTACTTAGTAAGCGTGTATTCAACGTTTACTAATTCTTTGGGTGGTCAATATTTGATATTGGTGTTGTATGAGCAGTCGTCCAGGCTCCGGTAGAGCTCGAGTATCGCGAATAGGACCTGACAGGTGTTCTGCGGCTGGGTTTCATAATCCGTTTGGTGATATATAATCAACAACAACAATCCCATTGCATTTGTATAATCTCTCTTAACACCTCATTGTATCACTCTTGTCGTTTATTGAAGTGTTGTAACATTAGCGTTTAAGAGTTATACTTTCAGGGATAAGCAAAATAATTTTGAAACCATTAGTTGTGAGTTCGCAATTTCTGTCGACTAATAGTTTATGAAGCCGCAGTTAAAATGTCACATTTTGTCCTCATTCTTCTATTTTTTAAAAAATATGTTTTTTACTTGAAACTGGTTATAATATCTGTTATTATTTTTGAATGAATGTTTTTTTTAAAAAAAATTCTGGGTAGACTAGCACGCAAGGCTCGCAAGTTCCCTTTTAGTCTTCTACACTGCACTGAGCATGAGATTTTTAAATCTATATTAAAATTAAAAATCTAATTTAAAAATTGTAATTTTAAATCTATTTTTAAATTATTCTATTGTATTGTTTTAAAGTAATGTAGCAGTTAAAATAGATTAATTTAATTTTAAAACCATTATTTGTGAGTTTGCAATTTCTAAGGATTAATAAAGCTGCTTATCCGTCCCTCAATGAAATATTTGGAAACTATTAAAACTTAACACGCTCACCTTTTAAATCACAAATTTAATGTTTTTGAATTTAAGCAAACAATGCCCTTACACGGTTCATTTTTTAAAACCGGTGAACTGTCCAGATAAGAATTAAATCAACTATATTTGTTTTATAACTACAACGCTACACCTTTCCTATTCGCTCCTTGAAACTCGAATCTCCTCGTTTGGTAGTTTAATCAGGTCTAACTTTAAGTTTACATAATTTGAACTGTACTCTGCAAACTTTCAATAATTCCGCGACCGTGGCAAACGTATCTAATATGGTGTAGCGCCTACACTGAAGCGCCAGAACTAACGTGACTCTGCAAGATGTGTTGAGATTCATATGACGTAAAACGACAATACATTTTTGGCACATCTCTTTCTGAAAATCTCAGACAAAAAGCCTTTGGCAGGGGTGTCTTCCTCCTTATATCCCATAAGAAATGTTGTTTCGCAGGTTTGAAAAAATACTGAAAGAAAAGTCGACATCATTGTAACAACACTGGAACAGGGGCTTGTGGAGAAGATTCAACAGAGCGTGTCCAGACTTTGGTTGCGATTGTAGCCTGTAATCGATTTTCGGCACGTTCTTTTATTACCGACCGACGTTAACAATCCAAAGCGACGGTGAACGAGGAAACTGAATGTAATTGTCCTCTGGTGAGATAATTTTTCTTGCGCTTTTTTTCAGAAAAGATGAAGTAAGGTTGCTGCATTTGAGCCAAATGACTGAGCGATCTGTCACATGAGTTCCTTATTTGACGCAGTTTTTACAAAAAAAGGGCAAACTTTCTCCGAGTTCTTCCAACTCTTGCACTTCTGACATTCTTGGCTGAAGAATTAAAGTCCGTTGTGTCTGCACAATCTCTCTAGATATTTCTTCCCAAAACATTTTTGATAGAAACGAATACGATAGGGAATGGAAGTCATCAAATTAACCTGTTCACTTCCGAACAGTGGTCAACCGAAAACTGGAGTTAACATTTGACATTGGAAGATGATGATCAACAAAGGTTTATATGGTATGTTTTCGCCATATGGGTGGTTGTGAAGCTAACATTTCTTCTGCCTTCATCAAATCATTCTGGTTTGACAAAGGGCCGCAACGCTGAAAACGTTAGCTTTACACAAATCTTACAGCGATAACCATACCAACCCTCATTGATCAAAACCGCCGGGAAGTTCTTCAGCCAATCAAACTGCAGCAATGACATTAAGATTATCAGTTCATTCATACTAATAATGGTTATACAAAGCATGTGTACAAACCTGGGTCGCATCCAAACAGTTCCATTCTCAGTGCAACATTGTTGTTCCAGTCCATAGGCATTATCATGACACGTGACGCGACAACAGGGATGGGGATATGGATTCTTTTGATGGTGTTACTGTCCGTGTTGGCAATAAACGTCTGGAAAGTAATGCAATCGAAACCTGTCACTTTCCAGTTAGGCGCTGGTTGCACGAGGTAGCAAAACTCAAACTAGCGGCGCGTTTTGCTGGAGTTAAATTTGACATGGAGCAAAGTATTTTCTTTTTCAAAATGATCGCACACGCTTTTACAGATACATATAAATGTCAAAAAACAGGTGATGTGTAAAGGTAAGACTCTGTTATTTATATATTTTAAACAGAAAGGTATGGCACTAATAATGTTTCTAGCTCTATTATCAAAATTGACGAGGTGAGTAAAAGAAATGTCAAATAGTTTCCAAAGAGTTGCCGTCTTTTGCAAATTTAGGAGGGTGGGCGTACAGTAAAAATACGTTCCAAACCATAAACGGATTTATGAGTTGACACTAGGGGTTGACAATGACTAAAAACCTTGGATAACTTTATAAAACGTTTCGGTTAGATAGCCTTTGAGGATACTAGTAATAGCGTTGTGCTGTGAACATCGGATTGATTTTCAAGAAACCAAAAGATTGGGCAGAGAAAGAATCCATCACCGTTACCTTATACAAAGTCAGCTGCAGAAACTGCGAGAAAGTCTATATCAGCCAGACGAGTCGTGCTATATACAAACAATGCCGGACCAAAAGCACAAGAGCGCTGTCATCATTTGATGATAATAATTCCCTTCTTGTTCAACATCAGTCGTAAACGCAGTATAAGCTTGATTTAGAACACGTCGAAATAGTTGATGACTGCCAATAATGATCCCGCTGTTTATTCTAAGAAAAAGGGCATTCCATCCGTAGACCAAATTCCACTAACGAACATGTCCACGTGCTGACTAATTGTGGAATGTTAAAAAGTCAACTTTAGCTTCTTTTTAATCTTTTATGCGCAAAATTACAGGGACAACGTCATTACGAGTCTTTTGACACACTGAGGAAGACCACTTAACAACTATTCCACGAGCGCGCGTTGGGTATTCTGTAGTAAATGACCAATGAGGACGTAGCTTCACTAAATCCCAACTCGCTCAAATACCTTGAAATTTAGTTTCCCACTCGCAATATTCAGCAGCACTTGGCGTCACCTTATAATACATTGTTATTTTAATTCAATTCATTGTAATGTGTACCGCGTGACAAACTAATAAACTGTACTATTACAGTAATCAGTTTTCGTATATGGCAACACGCTATCATGGGTTGACAGAACCAATCAGAGACGCTAGAAACGAAGCATCCGAGGTCGATGTCAACTCACAAAACATCTTATCACTATGTCCGACTGCAACCACATAATTTTTAAACACTGCAAACTATGTAATATGTTTAGCATGCGATCAGTGGTCGTCAGTTAAAAAGTGTATTCTTCCAATCTGAAAAAAGCAACTTGTTCCCAATCACAAAGAATGTGAAACGCCGGAAACCGTTTTTAATGCGCTCGCGGTGATTTCCAGAATTGCATTTTACGTCGTTTGAAACAAGAAAGAAGTCTATTAACCACCTCCAAAATATACCAATAATTCCTTAAGAAGAAAGGGGATACAAAAAACGAATGAGTTTGCACTGTATGAGTTGGAAAATGGATATGTTTAGTGTAGCGATGTATTTCGTTCAGAAGCACAACCTACTAGCAGAACTAATAATTATTTTCTAAGAGTAAATAACAATTAATGCTGTCGTTGGAAATCTTTCGAACTATCTTTTCCCTTTTCATTTAACGCACCTATATATTTCTCTTTTTACCTAAAAAACACCCATCACTGACATTGTAATTCTGTTGTGTTTCAACATATTTTGTAAATTGTAGAAACAATAAGCCATTGAACCTTTAAACAAGTAAAATAAAGTTAAGAGTATGTGCTATCTGAACAATCGCTCGCACTTTGGATCATTGTAAACTCTCGCGGCTTAGCTAAATCATTTTATGAAAAGGTGACAAGCAAGACCAACGGCTGAGATCCCAGACCTAGTGAACAAGAACGAAGATTTGTCCCCAACGAGTTTGGGAATTCCAAACAAATGCTTTCGATAACAACAATGCCTTGTTAAGAAATATTTTTTGGATTTATATTGCACAGATTGACAAATACGATCTGGCGGATAATAAGCACATAAACACTGTGTGTTTATCATGCCCTGTAAGTGTGTGAGAATCTTTAATGGAATCTACTTCATTGAACCCACGAGAAAATTATCAATAATGCCGCCTCTATCGTTGTTACGCTCTGGCTTGCTTCTTTATTTGAGCATAATTGTTTTCATAAACTGAAAAGCGGTTTACAGCGAGTTCCTTTTGTACACTGCAAAAAACTGAAAAATGTTCTCTCACACAAATCTCATGCACACGAAATTATTGTGATTGCCGACTGCCGGATAACAAAACTTGTATCGAATTCTGCACTTTTTATGCACTTTTTCTTTTAAAGAAATAGATTGAAAACGAAGGAATTTTATGCCTGAAATTAAATTAAGTTCTGTTATCTGCTCGATTGTAACGTTCACACTAGAAAGGCAAAACGCAGAAATTTATTCTGAAGCGTACCACTTTTCCACCGCGTCAACAGATTTAAAATATTGAAAGTACGTCAGTACTGCACACCTTTAAAAAACTTTACCACGGTCAGATTATTACATATAGCACAAAATTCCTTTAGGGCTGAATATCCTTACTTGTTTTAGTCTCTTAGAAAAGAACAAGATCTTTTCAAATACAGCAATTCAAAATTATAGTCAATTCTTTTCTATTCAGCGACAGCAGTTGCTGACATCTCGATACCTTGATAAATAATTGAAACGACAGTCGTCCATCTGCAAAACTGAAGTACAAATCAAATCAGTTTAGTTTAGTTTTAAAACAAATAGGTTATGTTTTGATTATTTCCCATAACCTTATTTGAAATTCATCTAAATGTGTTCAAGAAAGATCTTTGTATCGATTTCGATAAAATCTCTTTGCCTTTTACTTGAGACTGTAAATAAATTCAAAGTCCGCAGCTGTTAGTAGTGAAAGATTAAACGATCTGTAAAAATTGACTAAACAAAGCTTTTAAGATTCAAAGCTTATTCATTTGGAAATAGTGCTTTAGTCAATAGTGTGTGTGATTTTAGCTCTCTGCGACAAAATCATTTTAGAAACAACCAGGATTCTTTTAAATATCACAACGGGAAGGAAAACTTGGTAACCTGTTCCGACTGATTTTCATTATTAATCAATACGTCCAATGTCAAGGCCAGTGTGTAAAAGAAAAAAACAAATTTAAGTTTACAGATTTCGAATAAACGGTTGACTTTTTATCATGGGACACACGTTCTTGCTAATTAGTATCTTCATTTTTGTGACTGGATTCGGTTTAATTGTTGTTGACGGTCAGAAATGTTGAAAATGTCAACTGTCTGGATACTTAACTAGACGCTGCGGTTTATGTCGAAGCTTATGTGGTTTGATACACTGAAAAAAAAAGATAACGATACTTGTTGTGCTAATTGAAGGAAGCTGTTAAAAGGAGGAACAGTTCTCCTTTATAGTAAAATTATACTGTTTACGACTCTGCCAGTTTCCCATTCAAGGTGTCGATAAAAACGAAGCCAAGCGAGAACCATAAAAATAGAAATTTAAGAATGTACGCAGGATTAGTTGTACAAGTTATACAATTTATACACCGCAAAATGTAAACAATCGTACCTCTGTTTCCTTCTTTGAGTTTAACATGAAGGTAAAATCACTTGCACCATCAGAGTACATCACTTGAAACATCTTAACCCATTCTGCAACTTCTGGGTCTCCGTATCCCTGCATGGCCATGACTGTTAGGATCTTTTTCCTTTGAAGATTGATAACAATCCATGGTATGTCCTGTGTAGTGTCGCCTCGATATCCCGGTGGGAACGAAGTCAGATTTAACCTTGCTCTGTGAGGACCATAGGTACCAAAATCATTTTTGTAAGCTGACAGAGCCGATAATTGCATGTCTTTGATTCTGCCATCGGCAAGTCCCAGTGCCTCTTGACAGTTGGCTAAAATCGAAAAAATTTGTTGTACATTCATTTGCATTACTACAGTACAAAAAATACTCTTCCCGACTTTATAAGATTTTATTAAGATGTCTAACAAAATTTAATACCTAGTGTGTCGAATTCAAAACTCATTGTCTCTGATATGTAGTTGAATACTAGAAAAATTTGTTTCAAAACAAATCTCGTACCTGTTACAGTTCGCCAAGTCCCCATTCTGATGATATCATTGATGTTCGCTTGTGGTTCTGCTGAGAAAGTACAGCTTAGCCAAAATTGGAACAAAAAATAAAAGATGGGAAATAAATCCATTTTGGTGCTAGTACTAGCGGTAACTTTCTTCGCAACACATCGCAATACTGTAATTGCGAGGTTAATGTTTGAACTGGAGTGGAATTTAATACAAACAAGCTAATCCCTCATGATTATTGCATAACCAAAACTTTTCTGGCAACAGTCATCAAACAATAGCCGGACATTTTGCTATTGGTTATTTATAGTCAAAAGGTTTAAATATTTTAAGAAGGACTAATGGTACATATCGAATCTAAGAACGTTCGAGATTAATTAGTTTATGTTTTACATTGCACACGATTCTACTAAAGGATCATTTTCAGTACATTGAAACTATCCACTTTATATGTAAATTAGTAACTATCTTTATAGAATGTCGTTTAGGAAGGAAGTGATATGAGTCTTAATACAGAAGAACCTTATTTTGTCAGCTCCGTCAGAGATTTAAAATGGCACCCCGTCAGATGTAGTAGTAACAGGTCACGAGAGATTAGAAGACTACGTACCACTTCGCAAGAACGGATAACGCTTGCTTAAATAAGTAGACAACACAAATTTAATTGAACTTGCTGAACGTCTCTGAAAAGTCTAAGTTTTTCTTCAACTATTAAAGTTGGAAAGGCTTAATTGGTCTAGACGGGTAAACGCACTAGACAAAAAATTAAGGGACTTGTTTTTCATAAGTGACTTGTAATAATTGTATGGCAGCATCACCTTGTTTGCTGCAGTTCCTGCCTTTTAGCCCTGCTTACACTTGTAATGGAAGTAGAAGCCGGGGCAAAGACGGAAGCGGAAGAACGTTATATTCTAGTGTAATACCGTGAAAGGTCTTCAAACCCAGCTGAGTCAATGTTTGTAGCTGGTTGATCGTCTGAGTTAGAAGCACTGTTGGTTGGTTGTTTCATGACTCTGAACATGACTTTCACACAGGTTGTTGGAACGTCAGTCACAACAATTAACTAACTGTAAACATTCTAGTGTAAGCCAAAATGACGGAATCAGAAGCAGAGTTCAAATTTGCAGGAAAAGACTTGTTTGTATGCTGTGGTGCTTTCATAATGTGCACTCTTATTGGGTTATACCTTCCGTTTTCGGTTTCCGTCCCAGTTTAAGCCCAAAAGATGGAAATAGCCAAAGTGAAAGAGGAAAGCTTGATCCAATTGCAATGTTCTTTAGAAGGTGTGTATATCAACAAAACAGCATTCAAACGAAGATTTTGCCCTGCATAGTACACCAGAACGTAATATTCCTCTATTTCCGTCGTTTCCAGGGCGTCGTTTTGACTCACATTACAATGCAACGTCTTCCACTTCCGTCGTTGCTTCCGCTTGTGTAGTTCCTGTCACTAGTGTTAGCAAGACTTTAAAGCGTCATGAATCAATTTCATTGCATTTTTTGAATGATCTAATCAAAGATTCTGTAATGTTCTGTATTGGGTCGGGACAATATCAATTTGACGTCCGATTTCCTCAAAGTATGATTATGTCTTTGGGAAACGTAGGAAAACTTTTATCTAAGATAATTAGGAGCAAGACCATTTAGCGCCTTGTACATCTATGGCTTTACTACAGATGCGCTTCTAAGAGAGGGTCTTCTAATTTATCTTCCAATTTAGCTGTTTAACTGTTTAACTTCACAGACCCCATATTTTAAGCTAATTAATTAGTTCATAAGTATGTTTAGCCTTAAACATAAACAGTCCAATTTAAAGTCTATTATGCTGATTTGAGAAAACTTCTCTTTTATTAAAAAACAGATGTGAAATGATTGAGATTCACGCACACTAAAGTATCTGGAATACGGTTGAACTAACGCTTCAAAAATAGTATTTGTTTCTGTTGGTGGTTTACTTTAGTTCATGAATGTTAATCACTGTATTCAATAATAAAGGATGAGCTATTCATAACTGTGCACACATAACCGTGCATGGTTATCACAGTTATTATGGTCTCGAATTGCCAACCAGAATTCATTTTGTTGGACTTTCTTTAGTAGTTTAACAGCGAAATTAAACCTTGTTGTGGTCCCTCGACATTCTATCCGATGACTTACAATAACCCGCACACCACACCTCTTGAAAAGAGCTGAGTAATTCCGGTGTTTGTGGTCTGTTATCGTAGGGTGCAACGTCTAGTCTGACAGAAACTAAAGAAAACTGCTGATAGCGGTCAGGTTTTCAGCCACCGAACCAGACGCTTGCTAAGAACAGGTTGCTGAGAGCTCCGTGGGGTAGCACTTGAACCTTTGCATGTATGAATGTAACACCTGCAATTGTGAGGCACAACATCTTTTTTTTTTCTCGTCTACTGTGTCGCTATTGCAAATGATTGCCGCTGTTGCAAATGATTATATGGAGAAGATCCATGATCATCAGCCAGGTTACCATCTAGGTAGTACACTTACTTGAAATGAATTTCAAAGTTTTTTGCACTTTACGTTGGAGGGAGTAACTGAATTTTGACTGCAGTTGTGCGATTTGCGTTATTTTTGCAACATTGTCGAAAGATCTACAAACTCTCGCCTGCATTGCCACCATATACCGCAATCAACGTAGTAACATTTTGGTTGGAAAAATGGCGTTATAGAAGACTATAGTGAGAAGTCGAAATCCTATTCCTAATCTCTATCTTCGTTTTATCCTTAATTCTATTTCTTATCCTAATCCTAATATTAATCATAACTGTAATCGTAATCACAATCTTAATAGATAAATACGCCTAATATTGTAACTTATGCCATATGCATTAAGACAGGGACCAGATGTATTTGAAGTTGACATGAAAACACATCTCTAACAAAAACATTGTCAGTGATAAAACTATTAAAACGAACTCCGAGGATTAATGTTAGTTAACTGAAAAAAGGAAGATTGTCCAATCTTCCAGAATGTTTTAATTGAATATAGTGCAAATATTTGATGAAGAGACAGACTTAAGCGTGTACGCCTATGTCGTACTGCAGAGACATAATTTTCCATGTTAAAGGTTGTGTTTCCGTATAGAGATTCAAACACAAGGAGAAAGCCCTTCACTTCCCTATCGTAACCACAACGTAAAAGCTTCAATTTGACCAGTCTTTCTCGATAGGACATTTCCCTGGCATGCAAATTATAATCAATCTGGTTGCCCATCTCTGCACTCCTTCCAGTCAGGCGTTTTCCGTTTAGCCACATTATCCGGATCGAACGGTTGGAAGTATTCCGGGAAGAACATCACCCCTGTGGGTCCTCCACCCTTCCCGTGCTTTCAGTTTCAGTTTCAGCCGAACTTTCGAGCGTACACATTACGTAAAGTTTACGTGAGCTTATTGATCAATCGAATTGCTCCTTTTCAGTCGCCTGAAAAAACCGTTCCATTTGACACGGAAAATGTCCAGACTTTCGCTTAAATAGAAAGCGCCCAATATCTCTGTTCCGTAACTCGGCTGGGATATAACCAAGGAATGGTTAAGTGATCTCCTATTATAGCGTCCTTCAGCAAAGGGTACGGCGGTTTCAGAAGTCTTGGGAGCATGTTTGCTTTGCCTATATATCCAGCTCAATTGGGTAATAAATGGCAAACGGAAAATCCTATTGAAAGTACTCATTTAATAAAAGTATGATTTTCAATAAACTACCAATACAGATAATGACAATAATAATAATAATGATAATAATAATAATAATACGAATAACAATAACAATAATAATATTTTAAAATATTGATAATGGTAATGATAATAAACGAGAACAAGCATTGTCATCATAATTATAATTATCATAGTAGCAAAAGCAATAACGAATTTAAATTTTTCACATCGACACTCCATCAGTATAGTAAGAATTGTTGTCTCTGATCAGATATTTCCGTTTCCAATTTGCAGTTAATCGGGGAGTTTAACCGCCCCCCCCTCCCTTTCTGGTTGCCGATAAATGAATGGATTTGCTGTCGAACAGTTTTGTGACTTTTAACCCAACTTCATGGTTGAACAACTTAGCCCAAGGAGTAATTTTTGTAAATCTTCACAGACACATTTTCGGTTTTAACTTGCTTCACCTCGAGAAATTGAAATTGTGAAACAGCTTTTTGGTTGCTCTGTCTATTGATTAGAAAAATCACCAAATTCTTTGATAAATCGAGTCGTTTTACGACATGCAATTGGATAAGCGATATTCAAAGTATTGAAAAGCAAAATATCGCTTCTAAAATTTTGTAGCTTTTCTATGCCGAGAAGAAATCTAGAAACTACACTTTTGAAATATTTATTGCCTTCAGACTAAATTCGCAGCAGCTTTCAATAATATTTATATTTTTGTGCTTAAATTGAGTAGATTGATTAATGACCTGTGAAATTGTTTTCCGTTTTCATTTTCAATTAATTGTGGATGATTTAGTTTAACGCTTAAACATTCTGGTTGGTTAATTAGCCTTTCAGACATAGCTCTCTAGTAGTAAAAGTTAACTATATTTTTTGCAAGAAATCTATAAGTCGCTGTACATCAGGGCCATCTCTTAGCTGGTGACTCCGAAAAGTATACGACTGTCCTTTTGTTTGAACTAATTTAAAATCCGTTTAATAACAAGCTGGGCACGGCAAAGTTAAGAAGGAAAAACTCTAAAAGCCTTTGCTGATTCCCCTAGTTTCTATTTATTACTTTGTGTAGCACAGATTGAGAATTTGATTTCTTTTCTTATTTTCTAGAGCTTTCCAAATTCTGGCACAATTACGAAAACAGATTGTAGGCTCCCCGACCAAATGGCCCGTTTTGATTACCAGGATTGCTGGTGGGTGTTTTAAATGAAAAAAATAATATAAACATAATGTAACTTGTGCATAAATAATTACAATCAAAAGAACTAGAAAAATCAATACATCTATATATAGGAAACACAAGTCTTGTCAAACCAAGCCGATGGTTCTATTCTTACAGAAAGGACTGCGAAAACAGTTATAGAAAAACTTGCTAAATCGGGAAACACAGTTTTGACTCATAGAGCCGTCTCTCGAATGTACATCTTTCTTGTTCTGTTGAAGTTTAACAGTGTGCATATCTTTTAAGTAAATTAATTGACAAAGTATTTTTCAATGACGTACCTTGTGACATCTTTTAACAAACAGCAAGTAAATAGCTCATACGAAAACGATTGTTTGTTCTGCTGCTTAGCACTTTATAAATGATGTTTAGCAACTGTGAGAAAAATTAATTCATTATGTAATTCAACCGGAATCCAACTCGCAGCCAAAGCTTGGGTTCTCCTCCTACACTTAACTAAACACAAAAGATAGATTATTCCAGAAGTGTATCTGAGGCTTTTGAAGGCTGTTACAACGAATACCACCAGGTCACTTCCTCATTGCTGCCTTTGTATTTACCTTGTATTTTGTTCCTTAAAAACGTAGGAAGAAGTTTATCTCAACATGTTAAAACAATTGAACTCGCGAAAACAGCTGCAATTACTAAGAAGGAAAAATCAAGCGATTTTTTAAAATCAAAACCTTCAGGTAAAATTTTAGTAGTCTGTAACTATGACATAGTCTCCTCTTTTATAAGAAATTTCTTGTAAGAATTTAAAAACATATCTCAGCCTCTATTAAATTTAATTGAGAACAGTGCAATTTCACATTGTTTAATAGGCGGCAGCAACTTGTTTGGGTGCTTACATAAACTAAATTAGACGTTGGGAAACAGGTTTTGAGAGTATACAGACATGCAGAACTCCAATAGTACAGTATGTATTTATCAATAACACTTTTAAGACCTTTTGAGACTGAGATAATTTTACGATTAAGGATTTTGTTCTAAGCTCAAAGTAGACGTCATTTTCATAAAAAGAGTGTATTTGATTTCCACGTAAACATTCCGGGTTTTCTAGATTTAAACATACCAAGGAAATGCAATATTAGAGACCTTTAGATTAAACTACAAGTACAAATTCTTAGTTTTTGAACTCGTTATGTTGACTACGAGATCCTCAGCAACTCTCGTAGTAAATAGGATAGCTTTGCCGGGAAACAGTTAGTTTTGCTGTTTCAGAGTACTTTGTGTTGCGAGAGAGTACGTTTTACCGCGAGAGAGTAAGTTTTACCGCGAGAGAGTAAGTTTTGCCACGAGAGAGTAAGTTTTACTGTGAAAAGGTAGGCTTTACCGTGAGAGAGTAAGTTTTACCGTGAGAGAGTAAGTTTTGCCACGAGGGAGTAAGTTTTACCGTGAAAAGGTAAGTTTTACCGCGAGAGAGTAAGTTTTGCCGCGAGAGAGTAAGTTTTGACACCTGTGGAGGCTGTATACAAACATTTCTTTTTCAAATTGAGTGGCTATATGAGAGATGTTTTCTGGAATATCTAGGATTTCCTACATGCGCAATTATTCTGTTTAACTGCTTCATTGATATTTGCTGTTTTGAAATTTGCTCTTGGCATTCGTTTTGTGTGCAATAAATTTGATAATCAATATCTTTAGATTTGAAAACGAGTACGACAACGAATTTGTTTTACGACCAAATTCGTGACAGGAATTTGCAAAAATTATCGAGTTGCTGAGGATCTCGTAGATAACATTACGAGTTCACCGTAAAACCTACTCTCTCTCGAGGGCAAAACTTCCTCGCTCACGGCAAAACCTATTCTCTCACGGTAAAACGTACTCTCTCGCGGGCAAAAATTACTCGCTCACGGCAAAACGTACTCTCTCGCTGCAAAACTTACTCTCTCGCGGTTAAACTTACTCTCTCACAGTAAAACTTACTCTCACGGCAAAACGTACTCTCTCACGGTAAGACTTACTCTCTCACGGTAAAACTTACTCTCATGGCAAAACCTACTCTCTCGCAGTAAAACTTACTCTCTCACGGTAAAACCTACTCTCTCGCAGTAAAACTTACTCTCTCACGGTAAAACTTACTCTCACGGTAAAACTTACTCTCTCACGGTAAAACTTACTCTCACGGTAAAACCTACTCTCTCACGGTAAAACTTACTCTCACGGTAAAACTTACTCTCTCACGGTAAAACCTACTCTCTCGCAGTAAAACTTACTCTCTCACGGTAAAACTTACTCTCACGGTAAAACTTACTCTCTCACGGTAAAACTTACTCTCACGGTAAAACCTACTCTCTCACGGTAAAACTTACTCTCACGGTAAAACTTACTCTCTTGCGGTAAAACTTCCTCTCTCACCGTAAAATTTACTCTCAAACGGCAAGATTAACTGTTTCCCGGCAAAACTTACTCTCTCACGGCAAAACCCACTCTCTCGCTCTCGCGGCACAATTTTCTCTCTCGCGGTAAAAATTACTCTCTCACTGCAAACTGACAATCTACAAAACTTGTTTTCACTTCCACTGCGATAGCACACTTCTGCCGCCAGACTGATTGAAAGATTTAGTTATGCCGCGAAAAAGTACTAAGCTATGACACGAGAAACTAAATTTTGCCTCGAGAGAGTAAGTCTTGCCCGTCTGAGTCAGTAAGTTCTGCCGTCGGAAAGGAAGCTTTTCCGTGACACTGTGGGCCACCGTCTGTGGGTAGTATCACCTCTGGCTGATACACGAGAGTCTTAGTTTTGCATGGGTCTGACCAAAGAAGTTCAAAATATATATTGTGAAAAACGTTATTGAAATCTTGTAGAAAAACTGTTTTCGACGAGTTCCATTATCTTCATGTACATGCATGGCCAAATCAAGTCAAAACAGTTAATCGGTGAAGAGTCTTCATTGATATCCTCGCTATACATATCTTAAAATGGCAAATTCCAACACTAAAGAACTTTGTAAAATGACATAAATTACTGAGCAGTTTTGTGAATAAATCTTGAATTGAATAACCACTAACAGTCGGTAATGAACATTCTCAGTAAATTTGAAATTACTAGAACAAATGCAACGATATATTCTAATGAAACAACAAAAGATGCACAGATTACTTACCAAAAGCCCTGGTCTTGGTGTCTTGCGATGCAAATGTAAACAAAACAATCGCTCGGAATAAAACACTCCAAAAATACATGTCCAACATATCTTTCTGTACACATAACACTCTTGGAGAAAAGAGAAATATCGCTAACTTTTGAAAACTTGCATTTTATTTGCACTTGGGTCCCCAAGCATAGATGATTTTTTTCTGCGTCATGGTAATTGACATGAATACTAACTGTTCCAGGACTTGAAAGTGAGGCTAGTAGGAGAACTAGGAGTAAGAAAGCATTTGAGTCGCGTTGTAAGCCGTGTGACAACAAAATGTATGTTTATAATACAAAGGTTATTATTCCTTTTTACACAGAGGCGTTTCAGGAATAATTCGGTGCTTTGAAGCTAAAACTCTTGTGCGCTAAGTTATACAAATAGATAGCACAACCAAGAAGACTTCAATCATATTCAGTTCAAATCACCTTAAAGTCACTATTAATATAATCCACCTCATTAACAGATTGTACATAGCAGTAAGCAACTAAGTTGCGTCAATTTCCCATATTTGCGCATTCAGACACGTTTGTTGGTTTTTGGGAGTTCTCGCTTTCAGACGCCAGCAAAAGATGATTCCCCGATTCCTATCAGCCAATCTAGTAAATAAGTGATGCGGGGTAAGTTTGCATTATTTATGAATCATTTTTATCAACTTGAAAAACTGTGCAGAAATTGCGGACAAAACTGGTGGTAATACTGGCCACAGTCGATGCGTGAGGAAAACTATAATGGTAGATCGCATGCAGGTAGGTAAATTACTTACATTTACTAGGAAGTTGCGTATACAAAATTTTTTGAAAAAGACAAAGCTTTGTGAAGCAACTTTAGTTTATGAAAACAACATAATGATTAGTTTTTTTTATGGGAGATCTATAACAACAAGGAACAGTACTTTCACGCAGTCCTTATAGTTCTTAATTGGAACCAGAGTAGTCCGCTCGAGGCTGCTCATGTTTCTTTGTGAAACTTAAAATTTCAACATACATTTTATTCACAATGTTGGTTAATCTTTCTTATTCTTAAATTCGTACCTATTTGCGTAATTAAACATTTGCTCAATGGTGCTAAAGTCCATTTGTAATTGTCTTCTGCTTCGTGCTTGAGTGCGGTGAGCCGATCGGCCTCTAGGTAGTCAAAATTCGGTGTCCACTTAAATTACTTCTGCCGGGAAAGAACTCTCACATTTTGAATTAAACGTCGATTTTAGATAGAGTCAATCTGTTTTTCTATTTCGCTCTTTTTCCATAAATATCGGAAGATGTGATAAGAATTCAAGAGATCGATAGTTTTCAAATTCAAAAGGGGCGTGCTGTGTTAGTAACGACTGAAGCTTACACATATTAAAATGGAATAATAAATCAAAAGTGGCTGAGTTCCTATTTCGATGCATGATGTAAGCCTAATCAAATTAAGGGCACCACAAGTTTTTGACCAGCTACTGGCAATAGACTTGAGTTTGAATTAGCACTTTTTAACTGCTTAAAAACCGCAAAATGCCGACGCAATTTTCCATTTTGTAAACTGTAACAGTCGATGTCAATTCCAAAAACAGTCCATAGCACTTGATTGTTTTTAATGTGTATGCAGTAGACTCCCGATAGCTTCAACTTCATTGGGAGCTATCAGGAAATATTTTCAAATTGATAAAGACTTACTAAGAAAATATATCTTCAGTCACTCAACTTTGGGTCACCAATTAGGTCCCTCTCCAAATTTTATGGTAGTTGCAACAGATTTTTAATCACTTCCCCCAGCTCTTATAAATATCGCGTCCGTTTTTGAAATTGGCAGAATTAGGTGTCTCGTTATGAAGTCAAAATCAATTCTTAAAGTTGAATCCAAACGAGTTTTTCGTATGACCTTGTAACACTAAGAAAGTGCGACATTACTGCATGTGTTCTCCTGTTGCATTAATTGATAAATTTTGGCTATTTCGATCGATTTAATTTTGATGTTTGGACGAAATTAAAATTTCCAAGCTTGTAACTGTTTTAAAATTTTGCCTTTGCCTTTATGGAAATCAACATGAAATTTTCAGTATGGCTGTGTGTGTTCGGCGTCAACTAATTTTAAAATAGTAAACAGTTGGATATAAAGAATGTTGCCACTAAACTGTGCGAGCAGTTACATAACAATTATCTAAGTTGTTTTTGTTTTTCGTTAAACCAGGAAATTAGTAAGACCCCCTCTCTCACATTGTTTTCTGAAGATTTGTGCATGCTGTTAAAGATAATTGTGTCCGCGATAATCATTCTTACATATCAATTCAAAGACCTTTTTAATAAGAACCAGATATTTTGGCTCAATGTTCTTAACCTTTTAACATTGCCCTCGCAAGAAATGTTATCTTCGTGGATTCAGGGAACCGACACAGCGGGGCAATCCCAGTGTTACTGTCAATAAATAAAGTGCCTTGCCTTGATTCTTCTTTATATTGTACTTTAATCGATGTTCTTTCTATAACTAGTAAGACTGCTGTAATTAAAAAAAACTGAAATGAACACAACCTTGCTTCTAACCGGTTTAAGCCCTGTAGGTAAGAATAGTTAAGAATTATTAAGCGGGAGCGAGATATGTACGGGAAATATCAAGGGATCGATACTGCTCAAGCAATAGCCAGGTCAATGCGTCAAGGTGGAAGTTTGATTTTCACCATAAAGATCCAACATTCGAGATTAATAAATACTTCCTTATATGACATTTTATAAAAACGACATTAACACCGTGTAAATAGAAACTCTTTGCTTCGCACATCCATGCATTCCGGGAAATCCACTTTGCCATTTATAGAGTTTTATTACTAGCTCGGATTTAGTAACGAATCTCAATACTTTGTCTTGAAGCCTTTTCAGCTTTAGGTTGTTCTTAAATTTTCGACGGCGACGTCAGTTTTGTTGTTACCAATGCTCAATAACCAAAGCGATGGAATATTTCGTTCTCAGAGGGGAGCTTTACTGAAGTCTCCAGGATAACTCTCATTTGCTATTTTGAGTGCGCAATATAACACCAAGGCGCTACAAGTTAACAAGTTGTCAGTTCCTATTGAAAAGGAGCCCAAAGCGGGCTAGATAAAAAACTTCAACTGAATCAGTCAAGATGCTTTTCGACTTGATGTTCAGTTGGCATGTTAAATGTTTTCCAGTTATTTATATCAGGAAATCTCTGTTTTTTACCCGGAGATTTTGACATTTTAAATTTCGAATGATGTTGATACAAAAATAAGGTTTTCCAGTTATTTAAATCAGGAAAACTCCGTTTTTTCATGCAAAGCACAAATAACTATTGTAACGTTTTGAATTTCTTATAATGTTGACGTAAAGCCATAAGAGAGTGTTAGAGCATAGAGCAGGTGGCGAGCCCCAAGTTATGACTAATGAATAATAGATGCTTCCGTCTGTGTCTTACAATGAGCTGAAACAACAAACACAACTCCGATTTAACAACAATCTTATTTAGTCTTCTTAAGGGTTACACATAATTCTTCTTTACCAATTCAAGCAACGTTTTGCAAGTTTGAATTTAAACATTGTTAATCCCAGAAGTAGATGGCTCAGCCACTGAAAGGAGTATACAAACTCAGCGAATATTTAGCTGCAGAACTAACTGTTTTCCACTGAATACAGAATTAGAAAACGTTTTATAAACTTGAGGCACACACAAACCACAAACCAGTGAAGCAAGAGTTTCCGCTTATGTTTCAAAAGCTGTAGCGTTTAAGCTGAAGCAAACGTATTGTTGAATAGAGCAGCCTCCAAAGCAATCACTTTATTTCTTTGGAACGGGCCGAGATTTCGAATGGGTCGGTTGCGAAAGAAACCAGTGTAGCGAATGTTTTGGAGGCTATGTATAGAAACAAACCATATGTTTGCTCTCGGTATGTTTAATTTGGTGCCTCGTTCATTTTCCAAAGAATTGCGAAACGGAACATCATTTTGTCTTACGACTCACATGAACGTCAAAGAATCTTCATATTTTTGCAAAAGAGAGAGTGGCAGTAAAAACACCAGTAAATAGTAGTCCATTTCATCTCGTTGGAGTGCGATGGAAGATTAATTTCGGTGCAAATTTCTTTTTCTTGGCCAATCTTTAGCAGTAACAATGTTTTCTGATATCCCATATATTCTCTTTATGACCTTCCGCATATAATCTTTATAAACTTTCGTTCGATTGTGCATTTATTCTAAAATCTCTTCCACTCCCCTCCCCCCACGAGATGAAATGACTTAAAACAAGATTGGATATTTTTTGCTGACATCAGAGATCGGGAAGACATAGTTTTGGAAAAGAAAAATGTATTACCAAGGACTGTCACCACTGCAGCTTTAATGTTTGCAGTTTTGATCTGGATGATGCATGAGTCACTTAGTGGGTTTTATCAAAAAATTATTATTATTATTATTATTATTTTTTACATGTATATCATTTATATTATCAATTTTATTACTATGATTATTTATTTGTTATATTTATTTGTTATATTCATTATAATTATAAAATCAATTCAGTTCTTAAACTTAAAAGTTTGAAATCAAAACTGAACTG
>JAOBRH010141121.1:0-11909 GCA_027575125.1 Umimayanthus parasiticus | reverse complement strand
ATCATGATGTGCAAGAAAGCCTTTTGTAAAGTTCAGTGGCTCAGGAAAATGCAAAACAGGTGGGAGCCACCTTAAAATCGTTTTTAAATAAGCTTTTAAGCTTCCTCAAAAATATTTAAACCATCTGTCTATTTTCATAAATCCACGAAATATTGGATTCTTTACAAAGACATTAAAACATCCAAAATTAATGGAACGATTGTTTAGGGATCAGCAGCGAAAAAAATATTTGATCGTTTAAAACATGTTCAAGGCAGTGCTGCAAAAGTTAATTGCAGTCCTATCTCGGATATGTCCATTCATGTTAAAACAAGGTACTTCATGAATGTAAAGTATAGTTTGAGTCCCCACCCAAACCTGATATCTTTTCATTAAACCCTGCATATTATAATTCTCGGTGTTAATTCAGTCTGTGCATTCAATGCCCCACGCATACATTGCATTGCGCGCGATTTTCCCACACCCTTTAACAATTTAACTAATTCCAGCCCTTCGGTCGTTGCGGTAGAGTCCTACAACTCATTCAATGTACCTCACATTGGTTTCCCCACTCTCCTACAAATCCGTCACTGACCTTAACGCATTGCGCGCGACTTTTCCACACCCTTCAACAACTCATTCCCCACCCTTCGTTTGTTGCGAGCAAGTTCCCAACATCACAAGTTATTCATGCATTGCGACTTCCTCCCCTCCTGATTTACTGCCCCTCGGTACACAGCTAGTGATCTCCCCACATCCTACAACTCAAGTCATATTGCCCTTCACGTAATCGGTGTGAAATGACTCATTCATTACTCTTCGCTCACTGAGAGTGATTTACCACACCCTTCTGACTGATTCACTGTCCCTTTTGCATCGCGAGTGATTTTCCTAATCCCTTCCTATAACTCCCCCAAAGGGTTTTACGTTCAAAACAAAACATAAATAGGTCGTCTGCATGATGGCGACAATCTACTATGACCACCAGCATGCTTTACCAATTTTCCTTCTCATTCAATATTGTATATTTCGTCATGAGAATAATTGAACAATTGGCACCATTTATCTTACACGAGTTGTAGTATTGACGCCATCATGTAAATGTCCTGTTGAACAGTCTTGACAAAACTGTTTATACTTTCTCAGTTTGAAAAACTAACCTTTCTAAATACTCCAAGAAAGCGGTCGAGATGCGGAACAGATATCTGATTACCCCCTCCCCCACCCAATCCAGGACTACCGACACGTTATGAGAAAAAAGTTTGCCCATTTGTGGTTAAAATGTCCTAAAATACCGTAATGTGTGTTTTCAAACAAAATGCAAAAGTTTTTTCCTTGTAAAAGTAGATAAATGCATTGTCTGCTAATTGGGAACAACTTTAATCTTTAAATAAATTGACGCTGGCCAAATCCGTGGATTTGTATATGATCTCTATAACGTAAGAGCAAATCTCTAAATGATCCCAAGTTATTTACTAACAAAACACTTGGGAGGAACATAATACAATTAATGATGCAAACGCCAAGTTAATTTGTCTTTGGAGATCTGGAGAAACTGGAAAAAATCAAAGCATGACGAGACTGAAGACATTCAAATCGTAAATTACAAAAATCAGTCCACACTCCAGAACTGTTAAGGATTGTGATCTGAACTGCTTCTCACATCAAAAACTCGTTCTTAAACAAGAAAAATTAATAAGAATTTGGTATGCGTCAATAAACCACCTAAAATTTGACAGGGTACATTCCACAATTTTTTAAGTAGTAAGGTACTAAGATCACCTTACAGCTGAAATTTACAACTCATTGTCTTAGGTGTCGAGACCCATAAAATTTGCCCGTCTCTTGACCTTCTAAAATTGTTTTTGAACACTTATTTAATACAAGTAGACACCAGAACAGGTACATCTTGGGCCTTTTATTCGTTGTATTTGTTGCTTATCTGTAAACAGTAACGTACACTTTACAGAGATAATACTCTACTTCAGTAAAAGGAGTTTACAAGGCACACATAAAAGGAATCAACGTTTTCTTTCACTGCATCAAAACTACGAGACTTCGGGCAACCAGAGGATAAACAGAGATAACCATGCTTCAACAAATTCCAAAGCAAATGGTAACATTTAAGGATATAACACATTTTCACTGTTGAACTTTGTAAAATAAAGGGAACAATTACAGTCTGTCAGGTCTACAGAGGTTAACTCTTCTGCATCTGACGAGAGACCGACGCATTCGGTGTGGGTCCAAAACATTTTAGGGCTTAGTTAACGCTCTCAGACGTTGCTGGGCAAACATTACGCATACTGCAATAAAACTTAAGCAAGTTGAACAAAGTTACTTCATATTTAAATATATGTCGCGAAGATGCAGAGGTACCCCATAGCCAAATTAAGTTACCAAGGAGTAATAACTGTAATCTAAATCTTTCCTCCGTTTGAGCATTGGCAATATTTTGAGAATGAGAAAAGGACTTGGCGGCGTTTTCAGTCAAAAAATTCTTTGCGTGAGGGATTAAACACATGCCGAAACAAAAATGGTGACTTGATATAAAGTTGAATCTACATCTGAATATGCTCATGCTGCTGAAATCTGGGGAAGGGTGCTCATGTTGTACCCGTTAACTCTCCTGCAAGGCTAAATGTAATGTTTGAGGCTCTACAATTGGTCAGAGATCAATACTACAATAAGGTACAAAGTAGCGTAGAGTCAACCTGAGGAAAAATAGGTGATTCAATGACAAGCCGATAAAGAAGTTCAACATTTGGAATGTTTGCTAATATGGCCAGAAATTTTAGAAGTTACATGTGCTTACCGCCACTCTTGATAGAAACAATTCATCATTAAAATGTCAATCATATGTTATAAAATGGTATAAATAAAACTTTAACAGACTTCTTGGTACCTAATGTAGAGTCAGCAATGTTCACGTTGATGTGCTTTAAAAGAGTACAGTTCTGAAAAGCTACAAAAAAAACCAAACAAACTCACGAGCAGTCTCGTACAGTCGTACACAGTATTTCTTGCTACTACTTTAATGGCTGTTCTTTTGAATTAGGTCAGCTGCTTTCCAAATGTCTCAATAGCCTTGGTACTGTGGTGGACCCATCCGGGGGCCCATTCCTCCTCGACCCATGATGGTACTGATTGGGCTACCTCTTGGTCGTGGTGCTCCACGTGGCATTCCCCTGACACCAGGTGGCCCACCACGCCCAGGTGGTGCACCCCTTCCTGGCATACCACCTCTTCCTGGCATACCCCCTCTGCCTGGAGGTCCACCTCTACCACCAGGTGCACCCCTTGGGGGTCCACCACGCCCACCTGGAGCCCCACGTGGTGGGCCACCACGCACTAACCCATTTCCTCGCCCTGAGAGATTACCTCGGTCGTTTTGCATTCTCTGGCCATGGTTATAGGATGGTGGAGCTTGGCTTTGTTGACCACCACGGCTTGTTGTAGCACCTCCACGTGTTGGAGTGGAACCACGTGCAGAAAGAGTGCCTCGTGTGGGTGGAAGCCCTCTTGTGGGTGGAGTTCCCCTTGCAGATGAGGTCCCCCGAGCGGGTTGGGTCCCTCTTGTATGTGGGGCACCCCTTGTGGATGGGGCACCCCTTGTAGGTGGGGCACCCCTTGTAGGTGGGGCACCCCTTGTAGGTGGGGTTCCCCTTGTAGGTGGGGTTCCTCTTGTGGGTGGGGTCCCTCTTGTGGGTGGGGTCCCTCTTGTGGGTGGGGTCCCTCTCATGGATAAGGTCCCTCGCATGGGTGCCGTCCCTCGAGTGAGTGGGGACCCTCTTGTGGCAGTAGCTCCACGGGCTGAAAGAGCTCCTTGCGCTGTAATAGTTCCAGGTGTCGATGAAGTTCCATGAGCAACACTTGCTGAAGCCCCTGCATTTCTGAACACTGGTGTTGTCTGTTGTGCAGCACTTGGCTGACTTAGAACTTGGGAGTGTTGACTAATCGGGCTAGCAGCTGCAACGCGAGATACTGTACCCTGAACTGCATAACCCCCAGAGGTAGCGGTTTTGCCATATGAATATGCAGCAAGGGTAGGAGGAACTGGAGGCTGTGTCATAACAGAAGCGGCCGGTTTGCTGTACTGACTTCCTTGAGGAACAGCATACTGTGGTGCAGTGACGGGCGGTGCAGCAGATACGTATGATGAAGTACCACCGGCTGCAACAACGCCAGAAGGTCTCGGCAGAGCAGAGGCAGGCATGATTGGTTGGATCTGAGTCAAGGAAGAAGCTGATGCCGATGTTATTCCATAACCTGCAACACTGGTTCCTGGATTAGCTGCAACCGCTGTTGCTGCAGGAAACAAGGGTGCCGAGGCAGATGGTGTCTGAGATGCAAGTGGCGCTGAACCAGCACCATACCCAGTATATGAATAAGATGGCTTTAGGGCACTAGCTACTGTGGTGGTCGTTGCTGCGGAATACATTGCCCCAGCTGGCTGTGTGGCGCTGGTAGTGTATGAAGTACCATATGCTGATCCAGAAGGAATGCTACCATACGATTTACTTGCAGAAGCAATTGCACTACTTTGAGTGACCGAGTTGCTCTTTCCAGATGTTCCAGGGTTAAGTATACTCAGAATCTTTGCTTGGAGGTCTGCTTGTTGTTTTGCAATCGACTGTGGGTCGGCTGGAGGTTGGCTACTCTGACTTGTCATTCCTAACCAATTATTTGTTCGCAAGATGACAAAAAAGGCAAAGAAAATAAGAAAAACGATGAATTCAATTTAAAGTAACAAACGCAAATATGTAAAGAATAATCAGTCTTATTTCCTTAAAGTTTGCGATGTTTGAAGAGCCAGCAGATAACAAAAAAAAGTTCAATAGAGGATTCCTAAAATATGCACAGTTATGAAGACAATTTTGAAAAATTAGTCTTCTACTCATTTTGAAATGAAGGTTTCCACATAACATGAACATATAAGAAATGCAATGACTATACATTATGAGTATAAAACATTTCACAAAGAGATTTGTTGTGTGTTGAACTTCTTTTTCGTTAAGTACACATTTCAAATCTCAGACAAAACTAACCTATTCATATTGGGATAATACATAAAACTTGATTATTTTGTTTGTACATTAACTACTTTTCAATCATTTGTGGTTGCTAGAAGTATAGTTTCCTCTCTGAAAAGAAAACCAGTTAAATGACTCGTCATGAAAAAATCATAACCTCTTTACCAGTTTTGTGCTGAATAGCCCATATAATTTCCCTACGTTAACATATAGTAAGAAACTGAAAAGCTGACTGACAAAAAGGAAGTCTTGCAATTTTCCAAATTTCCAAATCTGCGTATTTTAGCAAGTTTGTAATGATTGACGGCTGTCATTTTATAAAAAAATTGACACTAAAGCTTGGCCGCCCTAAACTATCGTCAAAACTATCGTCTTGAAAACAGATTTTACAGACTGAGAAAGACGTTTTTGTATTATTAAGAGTGACAGCTGTCGATTTGTGGTACTTTGTTATCTAGAACAGATCCGATGTAAAATGGCCAGTATAACTCATTACGGAAAACAGGTCTGAAAGAGAGCAAACAATCACGTTTTTGTGATTTCCATACTTGCTGTGAATTACAGCTGTCAACCTTACTGAATTATAAACCCACCTGCTTAAATTCTGTCACATAAATAGTTTAACTGTCAATCCATATTTTTTTAGTTTGGGTTTTCCAGCACTCAAGATTTATTGAAAGGGGTTCGTTTTGAGTCTTTTGAACTGTTAAAATTGGCCATGTGAACAGTTTCCATACATTGTATTTGGCTGTAATTTATAACTTAAATTCTGCCACATAAATGCTTTTACTGTCCGTTCAAATTATAACTCCAGATTCCTTTGAAAAGGTTCTCCAACTGTTAAAATTGTCCCCGTGATCCATTTCGAGCCGATCAGAATTCTCAAAATGCTAATTTTCAAGTTATTATATCCTCTAAATAAAAAAATGCTATTCTGAAAATTTTTTATTTGCAAACTAGGTAGTATGATCTTTTTAAGAATACAGTATGTGAACGTTTCCCATATCAGTACCTTGAGATCTCAAGACAAAAAATAGGAAATAAAAAATCAAACGTAAAGTTTGGACCTTTGCATTTGGCCAATTAGTATAATCATAAATGTCTACATTTTCAACTAATTAGATCAAAATCTCATAAATATTGAAGTAAATCTTCCCTTCCTTATTTAATAAGTAGTAGTGAAAATAAACTGAAAAGCCTTTTTGGATTATTGAAAAAAATGGTTTGATTTGTATTGCATTGGAATACATTGTATTTTATTGTATTGTATTGTCCTGTGATGCATTGTATTGTATTGTATTGTCCTGTGATGCATTGTATTGTATTGTATTGTCCTGTGATGCATTGTATTGTATTTGTATGTGTTTGTCTCTTACTGTACTAAATTGTATACATGTACATGTTATTGCGTTCTGTACTTTCTGAACAGTAGAATGGTGTCTGCTTTTCTTTTAACAAGTATAGGTGTATTCTTTCGTGATCTCCAATATTCTGATTGTCAAAACATATTCAAACTTACAAGCATGTTTCAGACTGGCGCTTTTTTATGTAGTATATGTATGGGTGTATAGGGGCAAAATTACAACCAGAATGATCATTAATATGAATTTCACAGCAGTTGCCAATTTTGTGACCAAACATTTAATGAATTAAAAAGCGAAAGCTTTTGTAAGCCAGGAAATTCCTGTTACATTCGTTACTTATGGTATACGATATGAAAAATACAGAAACTACATAAGCTTCCTTGAAGCAAGTGCTTACTAATTAGAAGGGATGCTTTTATATAATTGCCAGCTTGGTCCAACTGGCAACAAGACAACTCATATTTTTAGCTGTGCACATTTGTGTGTGTATGTGTGTGTTCTTATGTATAAAACAGACTTTTTTTCTTTAAGTAAAAAACTAGCCAAAACCCGCAAGTTTTCAAATTCACACAATACCAGTAATCAAAAACAAAATGGCTGATTGGCAAGACCAAGAAGTCGAGGATGTGAAAAATTGCAAGAGAAATTGTGGTGAGTAGCTTGGCAAGCAATACAAAATCCTGGATGAGCTTCTCAAAACACCTTCTCTGAAGGTTGTCCTTCCAGGGGCAAAAAACTCAAAAAGTGGTTCAAGTAATTACCTCCTGATCCATTAGAAGTTGCAGGCTCCGAAGATCCAAGCTTTTGTTGTTGTTGAGACAAACTGCTGATCAGTTTTGACAATTCACTGGCTGTGAGGGATTTCCCGGCTGCGGCAGCACTTAACAGTTGGCCAACATCCGTGTTTACAGTGGCTTGTGTCGTTGGTGTACTACTACTGGCAGTGACACTGGGCTTCTCGACAGCCCCACTATTACTAGATGATACCGAGCCAGCATCAGCTAAACCTGGCTGACTTTGTGAGCGTTCACGAAGATCTGCCATATACTGATCAAAATTTTGACCCACAAGTTTAATAGCATCCTCAAGAGGCATATTCCTGTGCTCTGTGTAAAAATAAAATGAGTACATTTGAGTAAAAAAAAACACAAAAAAAAACATTCGGGAAAAAAGTTTCTTTGTTCCCACTTAAAAAATCTTGACTAGTATGTTCTTCTGCGTAGATGAAAGCCAAACATCATGTCCCGTTGCAGTTCAAAATGGATTACATTATCTCCTTAGCAAAGAAAAAGATTTGAAAACCAAAATGAAGTTGCTGGCTGAAAAGTCGACATTATGATTTATGGAAAAAATGTTCGACAAGCTTGATACTGACTTGTCTTTTTAAAACGTTGACAAAAGGAAACTTTCCTGCTTAAGCTGACATTTCTCTTCTATCAACAAACATCTATTCACAACAACAGAAAGAGCAATTGTTTTTTTAAAAAACAGGTTTACACCGTGCCGGTGGTATTCTTGTTAACAAATTATTTATCTGCAAGTTGCAGTTTCTTGCTATCAAAACAGTGTTCTTTCGTTAAAATGACTGGATCAAGAAATCAGTTATTATTATTGTTGTTATAATTATTAGTTACAGACAGAATTTGTTACACTGGTTTATGTATTTATCAAAAGTACTTCAAATATAATTATTGTTTAATCTTACTTCGACACTTTTAATTTCATTGTGGCATAGGACAAGTAATTTTTATCTTATGAGTTGTAGTTATTTCTACTACTACTATTATTATTATTACAATTATTATTATTAATAATATTGAGCAATAACCTTGTTGTGTAGTTGCAAGATAAGCAAGGCGCACTGATTTATGGTAGTTTGTATATATTATAATGCAATTCAAACTCACACATAATTTATACATGTAAGCATCACGAGAGACAACTGTTCTGGAATGCAAATGTTTGCTTTCAATACAAATACCCTGGGAAGAAACTGACTTCTTGATTATCAATTAATTCAGAAAGCACATCTATTCTCAGGAATAGTTAAAAATCTAACATTTGACAACACTGGGATGTAACACATATTTGCAATGAAAGAGAACTACTAAAAGCTGAGACTTTCACACTGAATACTGACCTAAAGTATGTTACATTTGTGAAAATTTTGCACAACCTGTGATAATTGCTGTAAATAAAATGTATTAACAATTTTTGATTTGTCCCATTTCGCCATGCTGGAAGTACACAAAAACAGCATAAGACATTTTAAGGAGCAACAAACATGCTGACGGAGTTTGGTTGACTCTTGTTGCAATAAGAACAATGATAATAAGAACAGATAAATATTAAAATGGAAAAAATAGTGTATTCGAGGGTAGAGAACATTTTAAGGAGTTGTGATGTAACAGCACCTTTTAAAATAGTACAGTAAAAACCTGTGTAAAAGAACCTAAAATGTAAGAACCTGTTAGGCTAAAATTGTCCATTTAAACCCCCTTTATATAAGAACCTGTTTTAGCCTAGAATTTGAAGCAGGTTCTCATTTTGAGAAATTCGGCCAAACACTGATTTGTTAAGTTAAATAAAATGAGCTCTACCATTTAATGAAACCGTGGCAATTAGTCAATTAATGCACATATATATGACCTTGTAGAGCCATGTAGAACCAGTAATTTCCTAATTTTTTTTTAATACCAATACCATCAGTAGTGTGACAACATATACCAAGTCCAAATGTTATGTTTGCCCAGTGCAGTGGTAACAGTGTCATCAGTTCGTGTACTGTCTGCATCACATTTTTGAACAGTGAGGATGTTCCAACAATGAGCATATCAATATCACAAATCTTGGTTCTTCCTGATATCACTGATGTTAAATTGCCCAGCGTTTGTCAGCTTTTTCTCTACCCAGGTCCGTTTCCACACTTCACCACGGCTTCACCCACGTTCCACACATTTTCTACCATGCTTATCGCACCTTCCACGGTCCTTATCTCGGATCCCACAGAATCACAATCACAGAATCATGATCACAGAATCGCGCCCATGATTGCAGAATCCCACCCAACGTTGTGGCCATGGCGGGGTACTTTTTCCCCAAGTGTTGTGTTGAATGTATTCTTAAAGAGAACTTGTTTTTGTTCTGTTTTTATTACATATCTTGATATTCAAGTGAATAATGGATCTGAATATGCTTAGATTAGAGGCATTTATAGAAGGTTTTATATATACAATACAAATAAACAGGCCATGTCCACTCAGGGGGCACCAGTAACAAACATAGTTTTTGTTTAGAAAATAAGAACCTGTTCAAGAACCTAAATAGCCCGACTTCCCAGTTAAGTACCATTATATAAGAACATATTTAGGCTAATTTGGAAAAGCATAGGTTCTTATACATGGGTTTTTACTGTATACATACATTGCATATGTAAAGATTGTTCTACTGAAATGAAGACTAAAATTAGAGCAAATATATACAAGTTTTTAGAGGCGTATACAGTTAGAATCACACAGGAATCTTCATCAGAGCCTGTTGAGCAGCTCTGAAAGTGAAAATAATTGTGGTGGGGCAAAAACTTTATAATATATTATGTAATGAGGCCTAGGGACATGCTGACCCCAAAATTAAACTTTTTTGAAATCGTTGGAACTATGTGCTCTTTCGTGCTGTTTGTCATTTTGAGTCTTGGCAATGTCCTACAATACCTCTCACACTTTGTTATTTTGCAACACAAAATGGGAGTACCTAAAGCTCCACCAGCCCCTCCCACCACATTGTGTCTGTTCTCAAAACAAAACAAAACAAATCAAAACCGCAAATGGATCACTACAAATATGTACACTGGTAAAAAACAAATGCAGTGCCCTATGGCTCTGACTCTACAGATCTTTTGCATGGATATTCATTAAGTCGAAATGCAAATAATGCAGGTTCAGCAGTGCCAGTAAACACAACACAGATGAAACATCAAAAAGTTTCGTAGCTGACTGGGGTTAACATGTTTGAGGGCATTCAAAGTTAGAGTGCTACCTTTCATTTGTGCAACACTAAATAGCTACATGTACATGTACTGGTACCTGAAAACAAACAATTCTACTGGCCTGGTAATGACAGACTATAAAACAGGTTCGCAGTTTGAAGCAAATAGTAGCTCTAAAATGATGAAATGGGTGATTAAACACTTAATGTAGAAAAAACTCATCCGTATAGACACCGAATGGATGGAAAGAAGCAACATTTGGATTCGTTTCATACCATCAGAAAACAACAAAATGTGCATGCAGAATACTTTGACTAAGTGACGTCAATCTAAGTGTGGCAAGTTTTTTTAAAAAAATATGCAGGAGCTGTATATTGCTAAAACTAGAATGTGATTGCAAGCAGCTATTGTGAATAATTAGATGAGGCCTTCAACTATGGTAAACAGTTCATTGTGAAGACATTGTGTGGCCATAATGAGCTCTTACATGTAAGATATATACATTTATTCTTAAATCTTATCTAGTGCAACAGCTTTGAAGTAAAGTTGTCATGAGGATCTGTACTGTATGTCAAAAGCAACCAAGGCCATAAGAGTTAACACAAAACATGAAACATGTCTACTGAAATCAAAACCGGTAAAAAGAGTTTTAAAACAAAGCGCCAGAGCCATGTCTAAATGAAGTGAACAAAAATTGGTGTGCAAAGCGAAGTTCTCTTGTACAGTACATGTAACTAGATGCAAGCTGGAGTGTTCATTGTCTTGCAATATCCATGGTTTTGAGGTTACATGTACAGTGTATTTCCAACAAATGAAGGAACATCTTTGTAAAACAAAAATAATTAGTGAAGTGCTCCCTCATTGTCCAAGGTTTGTACACATTTTCCCTACAATGAATTCATAGAGTTTCAAGGACTTTTCCTCCAGACATAGGCCAGCAGTGTAGGTATATCTACAGGTACAATTATGTCATAATAAAGCTTGAAAGTTATTACATGTAGACAATCTGAAAGTCAATGACATGTGGAGTAACAAAAAAAAAATACAATAGCAATGTAGACTCCACAGATCAAGGGTTTTTAGGGACCAAAGGATAACAGTGAGTTGATTTAACTTACATGAATAACTGTAACTGTCCATACAATAAATGACAGACTGTATTGTTGCAAAATATTCACTCAACCAGTCATTTTCTTAGGTTAGACATAGAAGAATGACCAGTTGATTGTAACTATTAATATGCCTGAACTGTAGTGGGTCGACTCTGCAACTCAGCCAGCAAGAACAAGCAATCATTGGATCGTTTCTTTTAAACTGGAGTTGTACATGTAGGTACCCAAAACCACAACATTTTGATTCATGCACCTTGCCTTCCAAAAGAAAAAACACTTTGACCTCAATGAGCTGACTGGTAAATACCAAAACCGCCAAACTACATGTAGACATTTTGGAACCCGAGAAATCGATTCTTGGAAAAGGCTTGAATTTCGTGCCACTTACTAAAAAGACAGATGAATTCACTGTCAAAGAGGACACGGAAAAATTTCT
>JAOBRH010140010.1:0-11919 GCA_027575125.1 Umimayanthus parasiticus | reverse complement strand
ATAATAATAATAATAATAACAGTAATAATAATAAATAAATATATAAATATATAGTTAGAATTAACTTTGTATATGCAAAACAGCGTAGGCGATGTTGCACTGACGAACATTAGCCGAGGAAACAAAATACTAAGAACAAAGTTGTACATGCGCAATACTACAGGTGATGTTGCACTGACGAACATTAGACGAGAAACAAATTACTAAAAACATAGTTGTACATGCACAACACTTAGGTGATGTTGCAATGACGAACATTAGACGAGAAACAAAATACTAAAAACAAAGTTGTACATGCAAAGGTGATATTGCAATGACGAACATTAGACGAGAAACAAAATACTAAAAACAAAGTTGTACACGCACAGCACTACAGGCGATGTTGCACTGACGAACATTAGCCGAAAAACAAAATATGTCCATGACTTTTGTGCAGTGTCCAAAGTAAAAGTTCCTCGCCTTTCCTCGGTCTCAGTATGTTCTTAAATTTTGGTATAATTTTTCATATAAAAAAGGTTCTTTAAAAAAAAAATAAAAAAAAGTTTAGGTCTAAATGCAACTTAATTGGTTTCTCGAGTTAAGTCTTCATTTGTTTTATATTTTTATTTTAAAATTTATTTACCTGAAAGGTTTCTTGCCGGAATGTAGTTGTAACAGGCGCATGTTTCATAATTTATAGAAAAATGAAATGCTGATAATAAATGCTGAAGTCGTAATATATATGATTTTAAACACGGAATATAGATCGAAGCATTTGTTGTATCAAAATCATCAGCATCTATCTAAACTATTTGTCTGGGTCGCAACTTTCCCAATTTTCCACCGAGGTTAAATCTTGGAAAGTCAAAATATTTTCCAAAATAAGACTCTGCATGTGGTAGTGGTATTTACTTTGAGTCACAATGTTTGTATTCGGTTATTCAGTCAGTTTGTACATAGTCTGTTTGCACTGGACTCTGCCTAATAAACTACCTTAGCTAATTCAATAAATGGCTGGCGCATTAAAGGCACTTTTCAAGATGTACAGTGTAACTTTGTTCATTTTAAAAACGTCGTTATAAAATGACGTAAATCAGTGTATTCCGACAAGAGTGTCAAGTTTCCTATGCACCCAGTTTATATGCAAGCAAAAAGAATATCAGCAAGGTGAAGCTAACGCATTCGAGTACCGCAGCAAAGTGAAAATTTGAGCTTGCAAAAAATTCCACGATAACTGCAGAATGAACTGTTTTTTCTGTCTCACCCTAAATATCAACACAGCAAAACATATATATAACCTGTAGTCCCAAGAAGTTCGAGCATTCGTGCAATGAAAGCAGTTTCACGAGTCATCAAGTTGAACATTATCGTAGTTTCACCCTCATGTCGTTATTTTCCAAATACAATGTATTTCCTTCTAACCTGCCTGTTAAATATATTTTATATTTCCTTTCTGGGAGTATAACATCTGGTTTGTATTTGTAAGTGACAAGTGCAACTCTCATTATGTGTAATATAAAAGAACCTTTGTGTTTTGACTAAACTCTCGTCGTGTATCTTCTATTAATTTGTATAGGTGATTGGTTTGGGATTGTTTTTCTGCTTGACATCCACTCAATCAGTCTGTTAATTGATAAGTTAAAAGGAAATCTCCTTTGCGATTTGACAACGGAAATCTCTGTTTTGGTTTACAAAGAGTTCATAAAGTCGATAATAAATAATATTGTAGACAAGTATAGGAATCGGCTAGAACATGAGAATCAAACTTTGCTAACAAGAGAAAAATAATCTTACCTAATCAAAATCTGGTTGGGATTTCTCTACATTTTTGTCGCCATCCAATCTTTTTAAAAGCTGCTAACCCACAAAACCTTTCTTCTTTCTCATCACAACAGTTTTTAATGTGAAACTAAAGCGAAAATTAAAGACAACTCTCTAATAAGAACCCATAATAGACTGTCATGAGTAATTGTAAAAATTACCTGCAATTTGCAAGGAGTTTCTCAGAACCTTTCGCATTTTTGCTTGTTTTTTAATCCATCTGGTTCTACCGACAACTAATATCCCTTTCGTTCAATTCCCAGTACTAGAATGTTTTTCTTGAACTGAGAAATAACGCTCCTGATGAGAAATGCACTTGTTCAACTGACAGCAATGTACAGTGATTTTAAACTACTGTATTGAAAAGTTATTGTCTTGGTGTGTACAGCCCAAGGAATGGACTCATCGCCATACAAACTGTGGTTTTTGTTTAAACCTTAAACCCAGTCTTACTAAGAAATGTATTTGTTAACTAAATGTATTGAATATACATCTTTTCAACTTTCGAGAAATATGTTATGAGATAATATAGTAAGAAGTATCTCAGTGTAAAAATATTGTAAGGGGCGATTCAAAATTGTTCATGCGTGATCTGCCTACCTCAGTTACTGACTGAGAAGGAAAAAAAAACGACGCTGAGATTTTATTTGGATAAAGTTCTTAATACTAGTTTAGAATTGCTCAATTTAGTCTATAATTTGTTTCATAGAAGTTTTAATCACTTTTCACATAATTATACGTATGGGTTTAAGTGAAAGTGAATTAAAAGAGAGATTATGAAAGTAATTGAGTTTCTGTTTCGCACATTCATCAATTCTTACACAGATCAATAACAATGTCGAATTGCTGTGCTGTGCTATTGAGCAAGAAAATCAATATCTACTGTGCTCTTTGATAAACGGCATAAAAACATTGTTATAAAAGAGAAAAACTGTAAATAGAAAGAAAAATAAAACTTTCAATTTGCTTTTGCGTGAATTCAGATAATGAATTCTACCATAGAAAGCCTCTTGTTCTAGAGAAAGAGCTGAACAGAGCATGTTTTGTTGGTGGTTGGCAGGTATTCTTTTGTTTCGTAAAGTGCCTTTGTTCTTTGATAAGTTAACAAAAAAATCAATCTTTTTGCATTCAGACAGAAAGAACCTGCTTTAAAGAAAACATTTATAATGTGGAAAACCTTGCAGTTTCAAATCAACATGAACAGAAGGCTTGTTTACTATATTATAGTTTACAAGGGCTGTATAAGTGTGCACATATTATAGAAAGAAGCTAAAGAAATATCTTGTATCATAAGGAGACACTAATGGCAGCGTAGCTCACGATCTTCTGAAATCTAACAAAAATTCGCTGTTTATTTGAACGGGGAAGATTACTGTGTTCACAGCTATATGCTTTATGAAGTGGCATGTTTTTGTAGTAGAACATTCGAGCGCGTCAAAAGAACACATAATCACGAATAAAAATCTTTCAACAACTTTATTGTTTCTAAATACACTAGATATTTATACTACAGCTAAGTTACTGTTCGTCAAGCAACTGGTAAGAGTTCCATTGTAAGGTGAAGCTTGCAAAGAAAGAACATGAGTTCTTGGACATTTGTCATCAACAAAAAACACTATACGAAACAGCACTCCAGCTATTGTTCTCATTGTTTTGAGAAATTCAGGGCCCTTTAAACGAGTTAATGGTTTTTAACACAACACGTGTTTGTCCATTGTCTTATTTACAAAATTTGAGCCGCTATGAGATACTAATTATGAGTCCAATTTATACTTTGCTCATTTCGTTGCGGATAAAACTATTTGTTTTTTTGCGCTTCGTATATAAATTGAAGTTCCTTGTACTTTCGCTTGGCAACGGCTTTGTAATGAATTGTTCACTCCTTTGAATTAGTAGCTAAGATCCGGTCTGACAAACACAAAATCCGAATGGCGGGGCAAGCCACTTCGACTGTCTATTGGCGTTGGGTGAACGATAGTTGGAGGCTCGGGTAATAGTCGGCTATGTACGAGATGGTGGCCCATTGGCAAAGAATGTGAGAAAATGGATCCTGGAGGACCATATGTCATAGGTACGCCACCACAAGCGAGATCCCGACCCAGAATATGAGGTCCGCAGCCGGGTCCTTTGAGATGATCGCTCAGTGACGAGTAAGGTGAAGGAAGAGGGTACGGTGGTGGGGGCTCGGGAACCGAGCAGCTGCCACAACTCGGAAAAGGTCCGGACGGCATTAAATGAGAAGGCATTGGACCACAAAGCGAGGACGGCGGGGGAACTCCGAAGCCATTAATATCTGGATAGCCACCCATGAACGGGCCCAGACCAGGAGTTTTCATTTTGGGAGAAGCTTTGGGTTTCCTCTTGGGTTGGTATTTATACTCCGGGAACTCTTTCTTGTGCAGCTCTCGCAATTTCTTTGCCTCCTCGACGTAAGGCTGTTTTTGGTCGGGGGTTAGAGCATTCCATTCCATCCCCAATCTCTTGCTTATCTCAGAATTCAGCATCCGCGGACACTCTTCTGCGATTCTTCGTCTTTCTTTGCGAGACCAAACCATATAAGCGTTCATAGGCCTCTTAATGTGTTCGTTAGGTTTAGTCATATTCGAGGCACTATCGTCTTCAGCCACGGTGTCAATATTAGCGTTGGTTAATTCTAAAACACGAGTATTACTTCAATCAAGTTACTATTTTTCTGTCATCAGCTCTGTTGAGTACCAAACAGCAGCGATACAGAGAACACAGATGTCCTTTTATAGCGGCTACGAAACAGTGTGAAGGCAATGAACTTGTTTTGTTTTATAACCTTGTCCCAAACAATAGAGCATATGAATGGCTGTCTTGAAAAACAGTTGACTGTGTGAATAGGGGGCTCTCAATAATTGATGGGCTAGGAAAATAGAGAACCACCTCGTCTAATGAGCGCTATTCTAGTCTCGCAATGGAAAACAGGAAATCTAATGAATAATTTATTCGGCAGGAGTGAATGTGTTTGAAAACTGGTGGCAAAGAGCCCCAACAGATCTAGATGAAACCCTGCTTTCACGGCCGGCTTCTTTCGAGTGTTGTGTTAAACCTTTTGACTAATTAATAGCATTAGAACAAAAAGATATTCAAAAGAACAACACGATACTTCCTAAGTTAAGTATTTGTAAATTTTATCGCGACACTAGTGAACACGAGAGGGTTTGTCTAGTTCCTTAAGGGCATTTAAGGATATCTTATTAAAGGAATATCTTCCCTGTCTTCTTCTTCAGATCAGCGTGCATTGCATTTTCTTTTCATATTTTTCGGTTTTATTTATTTGATTGAAGTATCGCTTGTTTCCTGTTTCGGAGCACTTGAAGTAAGTACAAATAAAACAACTATGTTTATAGTTCATTTTCTTTTCGTCAGCTGTTCATTTCTTTCTCTTATTATCAGTTGGGTTCAACCTGGCTTGTATTTCGATATTTTTTTTAAAAAAAGATATGAACTAAACTAAAATTTCACCAAGGTTTATAAGGCTGGCAACAGTCTTCACTGGTGACCCAAAACTAAAATTTCGAAAAATTGTGTTACTATATCAGCTTGCTCTAAAAGGGGAAGATCGTGGCTCATTGGCTTTGTTTTCCGGAGAGAAAAATATGTTTTTGACACACCCTTTGCGGAAAATTTAAAGCGCTTGGCATAGTCAGAAAAACGAGATCGACGTGAGATAACTTATTGGGTTGTTCTGCCATTGTTCGCGGATTAATGTGAACCACTAATTGAAAAAACAGGTGCTAGAGAGAAACTTGACATGGCGGCCTTGTGGCGAGAAAAGCTGAACGCAGACGTTTGAAATTAAAAGCGCATTGAAAAGCTAATGGTTTTGGGACGTTGTTAAAAGCTTCAGACTTTTGAATAACAGATTACGAAATTTAACTAAAACTGAAAACTACCCATTTAATTACAGTACAAGAAATAGATACACATTACCAGTAAAAAATGGCGGGGGATTTTATTGCCTTTACTTACGCCCTAACGAAACGCAACTTGTATATTCTTAACTGATTTGGAGATATTCACGTGTTTGTTAAAACTTTTGAAACGGATCCTAGAAAACAATGTGAACTGCTCTTAACAAGTCTTTGGAATTGAAATCAACGAACAGAATATCACAGTTTACAAGCACGTGCTAAGATTCGGGTCACATACGACTTAATATTTGTCAACCAACTGTTATGTACTAGTCCTTCCCTGAAGAATGCGGATTTCGTTTACAGACTCTTGAAAAGAATATACCTTTAGCCAATATTAGTTTGGGTTTTAAGGTAAACAGTTCCTCAGTAGTATTGTCAGTACTCAATTGTGTTCATTCATTCTGCGGTGACAGCAAGTTCCGTGAACTATGATTGAAAAGTTTAGGGAACAAAATTCAGGTGTCAAATGACAGAAGAATGAATACTTATAATTGATATTACGATTGTATTTTAAAGGAACGCAGTTAAATAACTTTATGTGTGGCCACTTTTACCGACTGATAAGAGTGAAATCGGAGCCAATAACCCTAATAGAGATAATCCTTCAAATCATTAGAGCTCGGCACGAAAAAAATGCCCTTTTAATTCGGATAACAAAATGTAATTCCTCTATGGGTTTTGGCGTGCTGGCTATTATATCGACACGTGTTTAATCGAGAGTTTCCATGCCGTTCAACAGCGGTCTTATAAAATGTATGGCTTCTATTGTGCCAAGACTCGTGGTAGCTTTTTCAGTGTTAGCAGATGTCCTTATTGACTGATTTGCGTGAACGACAGCTCGAACGCTAAAAGACAAGTCAATGCTGAATCTTAGGTTGCGAAAGCATTTCCTAGTGCAAGTCTAAATAGTTTTGAACTTGTTTATTTCGTGCTGTAGGAAACTTATTAAAGTTGATTAACCGATAATTTCCCCGTTTGTTACAACCAAAGAATTCTAAGTTCCGGTTCTACACCTGCCAATCATATTGTTTGGTGGACGCGAGAAACCCATTCAAATGAATAGACACTGGGACACAAAAGCTTTGTTTTTAAAAAGGGGGGTTTTAGTTTAGTTAACCGAACACGACAGAACTTGCGGAGGTATTCACATGGCTCATCAACATGACTCCAAGTACCGATTGCCTTGTTCTATTGCAGGTACCAAACTCTTTTCATTTAGAGCATGTGATTTTGTGTTGATAATTAGATTTTAATTTGTCTACTGATGAACTTTTATAGAGCTCAATAACTGAAGGTTTTGTTTATATCTATAACAATATTGTCCGACTTGCTCAGCCATGAAAAGTAGCATAGAAAACTTAAAACGTAGTTAATATATAGACTGCTAAAACCTTCTGGTTCACGCTTTCAAAGAGAAAATGAACCACTCCAGGTAATTTAAAACTAAACTCGTTCTTAGAACGTGATAAAATCAGCCTCAAATTGTTCTTAAATTGCTCTTACTTTTCATAGAATTGTACATAAAATGACCGTAATGAGTTGAAAAACTTGATTTATATGAATCTGAGTAAGCGGCTTCGTTTGAACCTATAGCAGCAATTACTGAGCTGAAGCCAGTGTGCTTTTGTAAATTTGCTTTATTCTTAACACAACAAAATAGGTGCAAAATAACAATCCGTGTCAGTTTTTAAATGCTCTCATAATTATCTTTAGAAAACGTAACAGTAACAATAGTACTTCCGCCAAAATCACGAATTTTACAGTTTTGGATAGATTTGTTACTTGGTAAATTCTCTTTGTTTAACTTATTGCTAATAACAAATTTTTACGTGATAATAAGTTATACGTGTCCTTCAACACTACACTGGGTATTCTCTACTGTTTCTAAGAAGTGTGTGTGGGTGCTTTTTTTGTTTTTTTAAGCCACACAGTGTCAGACGCTCACGGCTGCTCACTTGAAATAAAGACAAATCCGGCTATCAAGATGTAAGAGAAACTAATTAAAATATAGTTTAAAACTTTAAAGTTTAAAAATTTTAAAACAAACTTTAAGTTGGACAAGGCTATCTCAAGAAATATTGCATTGGCTTTGTTGGTTGTGCTTTGAAAGCACGATTCCTTGCGTAGTTTGCTTACCAGGCAAAGTACCATTCCGGCCTACCTTATCGTACCTAGTGAAAGAGTCCGAGCAGTTTAATCACATTAATTTCGACCATAACAGACCAGTCGACCGGCTAACTTTAACTCCCTGTATTAAAATCTCACACTGCTGACTTTCTGAGTTGAATAAGTTGCAGAGAGTATACATTCCACTTACCACCTTTTCAAATATCACAAGATAAATGGCTTCTTTCGCAAAGCTGTTATTTTCAAGCATAGTTCTACCTCACAAATGATCACTTAAGTTTCTGCGCTAAAACGAGCGAACGGGCCATTCTGCTAGTTCATCGCTAGAACCTCCTTGATCCTCATCCTCGTCAGCTCAGTTCCATCTTGTGCCTTAACCAGCGAGCTCGAGGCAAGCCCGCTGTTAATGAATTGCTCGCGAAGGTGTTGAATCACTGGAAGTCAGGCGCTGCACCGATCTTACATGGCCTTGACGAACAGTGGAGCAACTACCACTTTGGCCAGGGTTGGTGTACTCGTCCGTACTAGTGAGCACTTAGCCATAGCTTCTCGCTGCTTCTCCCTGCTTTCTTAGGTAAGAAAGTCCAGGGCCGGCTTTGTTTTGCACCGTTTCTACTCAGAGAATTAGGGATGTACTCGAACTAGGCTGGCTTCCTATGTCAAAGGGGACACAGTTCATTTTCTCAAAACACGTGCATAAAGCTTCCTTCACGGTGAATTGTGGCCTGATATTCTAAGAGTCATAACCCTGGCCGGTATTTGTGCCCTTCTCAAGCTCATACAATTCAAAGCCCACTCGTGAAAGACACTGCCGCCGTTTATTCAATTACCTGCCTGCAAGTGTGTGGTCATGTCTTGACTTTCAAGCATTCACAATAGACAATCACGCTATCTATTTTATAGCGCCAGGGCTATAGTTCATTAGCTGAAAATTTATTGGACATATATAAATATCAAAACTTGAGAATTTTTTATACACACAGTTGTCTTTTTGCTTAGCTGAGATTAATGTTAGTGTTTCTACATAGTAGTTTTTTTTTGTTTTCTTTCTTTGTAACTTGCAGATGTATAGCTACTGGAAAGAGAAGGTGCTAACAAACCCTTATTTATTATTCTTATTATTTATAACTATTATCACTATTATCACTGTTATTGTCTATTAGTGTACCAAGTCATCTACAGTTACGTTTCTTCGCTGCTGTGTCAACTTGCATCTTGAGCAGAGACTCTACAAACACTATAATCTTTGCTCCACTCCCCAAACCCATTTGCCACGTACTAACTGTGTAGCGCCAAAGATGTCTGCAAGACGTCGGCGACCTTCTCTTGCAATTTGTCAGGGAAGGCAAAACGAGCTTTCGATTTGCAAGTCAACATATTGCTTGGCGAGAGTGGCAGTGGCAATAGTGGACCTCTAAGGGTGTCAACTGCATATAAGCTGGCGACCACGCATACATGCACCACTACTATACCACTCAGCTTCTGCCGATCCGTCCTGTTTAACCACGGCCCGAAATAAGCAACACCACAGTATAACAATCAATACCGTCGTTATCTCTACTTCGAATGCTTGAGCCTGCACCCAATTTGATAACATTTCTTTCAAATTACGAAACAATAGAAAAAAGAAAGAAGTAACGCTTGAACTCATAAATTGTTTTTATTCTGACGAACGCATTCTAACATACATTACTTCACTTAAAGTCAAAGTATTGCCTTTATGAATTCAAACACTCATTTGTGTCATCAACACCGTAAAAGGTATCGTTTCATCGCATTCAAGAATGCAGCATTGGTGGAAGTTTTGAAGTCGTTCGTGCTGTTGTCTTACTCGTCATAGCTGCTCGTCTCAGACACCGAGCGATGAACGAGGTATATAATGATAAAAAGCGAAGCTTTAGAGCTTCTTGCAAACGGCCCAGGAGTTATCTGAACTTCAGTTTAAAAACAAAGAAAACATCAAGCGTTCGAAAGCTATTCCCTTAGTTCTTTTGACACAAAAGCTGATGTTCCGACGAATAATCATCCCACAATCACAGACAAAGGTACCTTATGGGTACAAACTTTCGCGTGTACTTAATTTCGCGATTTTTTTTGTTGTATTTCGCGAATAATAGCTCTCTATGCTGTATCAAAGACGTATTTAATATCGCGATTTCAAGTTACCTGAACAAAATAAATGAAATCGTGCAATTTTGCTGTGCGGAGCGAAAAAGGTTTAAAGCATCCAGAAAAAGAATTAAGCTGAGATTATCATATAAATAGACCAGGTACCTGAATAACAAGGCGTTAAATCTTTATTGCAATGATTACTGCAATTATAACACTCACTATCGTACTGTATTTCGCTATTATCAAATTTCGCGAGTACGAGTTTTTAATTTTGTGAATTTTTAAGAAATGCGAAATTTTTTTACAAATAATGTAGTTGGGGCATCTCGCTCGCCATATCAGTCTTGAGGCGTTTATAATACTGACTATCCTTGTCAAAGTCTGAAATAACCTAGCCATGGAAATAAGGAATAATTCACCATATCAGCTTTTAAAAGGAATCAATTTTCTAAATTTTTAACTTCGAATTTTTTTCTGTTTAATCCTCATAATTGAACACGTTGTTCAAACTTATTCCATTTTTTATCCATTTATTTTTTTATTTTATCTACCTTTTCTGAAAGGTACCTCAGTGTCAAAGTTTCCTCATTAAAGATTATTATCATCACTGGGAACCTAGGTGATCCAATTCTGAGTTCTGCGCAAGATTGTCTGTAGAACAGTGGTGCTGCATTTCGCGGAAATACTAGATTAAAAATGTTTTAAGAAAAACTGCGCCTTATTGCGCGTCCATCCATGGAAAGGCTTTCGTTTCGATGCCTTTATCACATTTCCAGAAGGACTTATAAATCTATGGCCTTAAAACGTATAATCGCAACGTACATGTAAAATTATGCAGTTACAAATCGGATCAGTTTTCGATGTATAAAACACTCCAACAGCAAACTAAAAGCTTTAAAACATTGGTTTTTGTTTTCGTACTGCCACAAAAATAGACCTTGGCAAAAATGTCGGTGTGGTCTTCTAAATAATATTTAATCGGAAAGTTGCATAATTTGTAAGACAACAAGCTTACTATGGATGTACATGTACTAAACATGCTAAATCAAAATTAGTCAAGGATTTGCTATTCCTTTCACTACGCTAAACGTACGTAAACAACGTGTTATCATATTTTGAAACAAGCATTATGTTTTCTTCATCATTTACTTTGGCACAAGTCACAATGGTATTAACTCGTCGTACATTTCACAACATTCAAGTAATAAATAAATAAATAAACTTAACAAAACATAATTACATTCAATGTTTTAAGCTGTTTCCTTTGTTTTTCTTATTTGCCTGCAATCGTTTATTGATTGTTGCTCTATTTACTTTAATGTTTCAGACATTTTTGTTGACTTAGAATTATTTTTACTATTTATTTCGTGAGGATTGCCTGCTTTCACAATTGGGATAGCCGGCGAAAGACAAACGGTATGCGACACTCCTTGGTAAAGGATCTTAAAAACAAAAACAAACTTTTCATTACATGTTCTGATAATCTTGAAAAGTTGCGCACGGGTAGAAATTTTCCACAACAAGTCGCACCAGTTATCAAAGTAACGTTATAACAGCGAACTAAAAGCTTTAAAAGGATGTTCTTTCTATTTTTGTAAGTATAAACCTGTGAAACTGAAACGCAAGTTCAAAATACACAATTGAAAACCAGTCTGTTTGTGCTGATTAGCGCCTTGGTCGAACCGTTGGCGTGGCCTCTAATTTTTTAATCAGAAGTCACAAAGTTTGTAAGACAACGAGTTTACGGTGTGTGTCTATACAGAGTTCTATGAGTCAGTCAAGCAACTATACATGTAGGGCGGAATATTCTTCTATACTACCCTGTCAGAAAATTTGGAACTGGGAGCATTGAAATGGACAGTGTGATACAATTGTGTTTTATCTATTTTAGAACAAACATTGCTATCATTTACTTTGGCACAAGTTACAAAGGTTTTTG
>JAOBRH010138899.1:0-11922 GCA_027575125.1 Umimayanthus parasiticus | reverse complement strand
CTTGGCTTACAGGAAATTTTTTTTCAAAAAAGCCCCCCCCCCCGCCTCTCAAAGATCTGAAATGGTTGACCCCTTATGTGGTTATAAACCGCTCCAAATGTCTCCAAACGGCCCAAGCCAAGCATAACACACAGGTAGATAAAAAAAAGATGTAGGCCAACTTCATTTCATCAACCACAACATTATCCTACCATCAGTTTGAGAAATCAACTGTATTCCTTTACAAAGTACTAAAAATCGCACACCCACTCCAAAATGGAAACTGCAAGCTTGGGTTACCTGTGAATATAATTTTAAAGTTTCAATTTGGGAGCTTTCTTTTTTGACATGCCGAATAATGCTATTCAAGAAACAGAATTTATTCTGAATATTCTCTACTCACTAAAACAAATTAGTTATTGGTTATTCCTTATTCTAGTCAAGGCCTGAGTACGATTGCTTTAAACTCGTTCCTGCAGCCTGCAGGAGCGATCGTATTGCATGACGTCACATCAAAGTGAGACGCAAAATTGAAGACTTGTCTAGTTACTAGGCCTATTCCTCTCTTCAGTAAGCGCAGTCACTAAAATCAATCTTACCCAGCCTCCATAGCCAAGAGGGGGAGGGGGAGGGGAAGGCTCGGTTCGAAGTAACTCGGCTACCGTAATCTCCATCAAAAGTTGTTTTCTGCTTTCCCGATTGAAATTATATAGGGCTCTTTCAATAATAGTAAAAGATGCCATTATCTCAGAAAAGGTTTGTCTTAAAAGTAAACAGTTTTCAAAATGCGAACGACTGTCAGCTGTTGGTATAGACTCTAGTAGACTTTATAATAAACACAATAGCTATGACTTGCACCTTCCGTATTTCAAACTGCCGTTGATAAAAACTACATGCAATGTTGGTTTGTTGGAAATTGTTTCGTACAATTTAAGGCCAGTACTTTGTACTGATATGTTTTTTCTCAACCGACTATTGAATACAGTTCATTCTTTACCCCAGCTATTTTGTCACACGATTGAAACGAGTCGCCGCCGGGGTCCTTTAAAGTATGACAAAGTGGCACTTTCAGTAATTTATTTACTTCTTCACTATAAAAAGCTATTAGATTCACGGAAACTCTCTCAACAAAACTGAATCATTTATGTTAACTTTCCAGTCAGACTAACCTGAATTATTTCAGAAACCGTTTTTTCTTTCCATTTTTAATGGATCAAATCGACGGTATAATTTAGGAATTTGCCTTCAAATACTAAATTTTAACAACACTTTCAAACCACTGCGATCAAACAAAACACCCGAGAATGGCTGTTTTAACGATCCAGCCGCCCTGGCGATAGAACTGCATTATTCATTAAATGTCGATCAATTTACAGCACCCTTAAGATCGAGGACTCTGGAACTCTTAGTGTTCAATTTAGCTGGAGCCCCAATTAATGTAGAAGAGTTATCTATTATTTTATATTTTGACAGACCCTGGGTCGACGTTCTTCTTGCCAAACGATGAATATATTCAGTGTTTATTCTAATCTGCCTCGGGTACCTCGCCTCGGGATCAGCACAAAATATATTAGTATTTCGGAATAATTTTTGAGCCTTGAAGTGGACAATATTTTTAAAAATCTTTAAAAAGTGCTCAACTTCATTTAACAAAAACTGTACGTTCCAGAGTGATTTTGATGGTTACAAAACCTGTCACTAGATATTCTGCTGTTGTTGAAGATGAAGGCCTTGATGGCAAGAAATAGAAATATAATGGGACGATATCAAGATTTCTGTTCCGAATAAATGCAATTTTCAAATTCATTTTTGAAAACTGAGGTATTGTGTTTCAATCTCGTTGGATTCTTGGCAGTTTCAAGAAAGTGAGATTTTCGTAACTTTTCTCAAAAAAACGTGTGTCAGTCCAGCTCTCACTCTTTTTCTCAAAACGCATTCCACGTTAAAGAAAGCAAATTTACTTCACTACCTTATCACTTTTCATGTCATTTCAGTTGTCAATCTCTAAGCCGGAATAATAACTCAATTTTAATTTCTATCTGTTAGATTTATCCGTGTTACTATATTCTACAAAGAAAAGTGGAATCATTATAAGGTACAGTAGTAGAAATTTGTCTCATGTGAAGTAAACTTTGAAATGACTCTTCTTCTAGCCATTAATTACTCTAAATTAAGGTTACCGTATAGTTTGAGCGGTGTTTTCAGTTATCAACCTCTAACTCTGTTAATACGCGTCGGATACCCGCAAACCTATATATCAATGGAAAGCTTATAAAATTCTCTAAATGATGGTGAAATAAGTTTTTCATAGTCGTATTTCATAAACGACTACAAGAGCTGTATTTCCGATCGGAGGCTCAGTTTCGCTTCTGGAGGTCCCAATTCCCGCAAAATCCAATTCCGCCACCACTTGTCACCTTGCTAATTTCAACACAGTTTGCAGGCATATAATGTGCTGGGGATTTTTTATTCCTCGCGTGGTTGTTTTTTAAGAGCCCATCAAGGAAAACTCCGAGTATTCGACATGTAAAAGTCAAGAACGGACACCGAAAAAAAAGTAAACGGACTTTCTAAAAATTCCAGCACGTTTTAAGTTATCAGTCATTATGCTATAGCCCTGTGAAATCTAATGGCCATAGATACAAAATTCCGAGAGTTGGAACATTCTATGTAGAGTAGAGTTTGCAAGTAAGTAAAACTCCAAAAGCTGGTTTTTTTTTTTTCAAATATCTGGTGAGAAGAAATAAAGGCAGCGTTTACTGGAGCTTCAAATACCACACCGGAGAGCTCACCGCAGTGTTAAGACTGTCAGTTAGATTGTCAGAGATATTGTAAACTTCGCCAGTTGGTCTTGCCTCTCAAAATATATTGATTGAAAATCAGTTATGTGCTGCCATGTAAACCTCCAGCATGGCGATCGTTTTACACTATGCATTATCAAGCAATATCAAATTTTCTAAATAGCGTTATAATTAGTACTAATGTTTTGAAAAGCTCAAATCCAATTAACGTCAAGATATGAGCTCTTGCTGGCACAGCGATCAAAATCTTTAATATCATACTGCGCCCACCCTTTAACTTATATTTATCTTCCGCTTTTATTCCCGTTTCTCCAAAACGCTGATTTTAGCTTCTTTTCCTCGATTATCACTTTCTATCTCGTTCTTAACAGCTGGGCGTGACCACTTCGCAGTTTTTCTTTCAACACGCGGCGTTTTGGGAGAGAGTGCTATTTCTGAGGGCTGTATATTCATTCCTGCTAACCTTCTTTGCTTAAAGTTGTTCCATGACTGATAGGCTACAGAAAAGCCACACGGAACTGGACCTTCATGTAGGAATAGATCAAACTGACTAATTTGACTGAAGAAGAACCTGTCTAGTTACAAGGCATACTCCTATCCTCTGAGACAGGCTCAAGCAGTCTGCTCCGACGAAGGGCTAACGCTCGAAACGTCAGCTAAACACCATATCCCACAGGCGACAAGCATCCATATCAACCTTTGTTGATCAAACATATCAAGCAATCGTACCCAGCCTCCATGTCCAATGAGAGAAACGGCCGTAAAGAAGAGGGACTGGGCAAGTCTCGCCGGACTAATCTCCACGCAAACTTTGTATTCTGCTTTCCCGATTGAAGTTATACAGGGCTATTTCAATAACAGTAAAAGATGCTATTATCTCGAAAATGTTTATCTTAAAAGTAAACAGTTTTCAAAATGCGAACGACTGTCAGCTGTTGGTGTAGACTCTAGTAGATTTTGTAATAAACACTATAGGCACAAAAGCTATGGCTTGCATTTTCCGTATTTCAAACTGCCACTTTTTATAAAGAGTACATGCATTGTTGGCTTGTTGGAAACTGTTTCGTATAATTTAAGGCCAGTACTTTGCACTGATATATTTTCCCTCGACCATTAAATACAGTTCACTGGTTACCCCAGCTATTTTGTCACACGAGTGAAACGAGTCGCCGCCGGGGTCCTTTAAAGTATATTTAAGTGGCACTTTCACTAATTCATTTACTTCAGTTTTTACTCTAAAAAAGCTATTAGATTTACGGAAACTCTCTCAGTTAATTATCTGAATAATTTATGTTAACTTTCCAGTCAGACTTATCTGAATTATTTTAGAAGTCGTTTTTTCTTTCTATTTTTTAATGGATCAAATCGAATTGATTATTTTAGGCATATATGCCTTCAAATACAAAGTTTAACAACACTTTCAAATCACTGCTATAAAGAAACATCAGAGAATGACTGGTTTAAATGAACCAGCCACCCAGGCGACAGAACTGCATTAGAAGGTAATCCATTCACAGCACCCTTAAGATCGAGGACTCTGGGACTCTCGGTGTTTAACTTTAATAGACGTAGTTCTAATTAATGTGGAAGAGTTATCTATATTTTGACAGACTCTCGGCCAACGTTCTTTTTGCCAAATGATGAATATGTTCGATTTTTATTGTCTCGTGATCAGCACATAATATATTAGTATTTCGGAATAATTTTTGAGCTTTGAAGTAGACATTATTCAAAGTGTTCAACTTCATTTAACAAAAACTGTTCCATAGTGATTTTGATGGTTACAAAGACTACCACTTGATATTCTGCTGTTGTTTAAGGTGAATATCTTGATAACAAGCAATATAATAGGACGATACCAAGATTTCTGTTCCGAGTAAATGCAATTTCCAAATTCATTTTTGAAAAGTGACTCGGGTATTAAGTATCAATCTCGTTGGATTTTGGCAGTTTCAAGAAAAGTGAAATTTTCAAAACTTTTCTCGTAAAAACGTGTGTTCCAGCCTTCGCTCTTTTTCTCAAAAGGCATCATTAAGTATTTCACGTTGAGGAAAGAAAATTTACTTCACTACCTTATCATTTTACATGTCGCTTCAGTTGTCAATATTAGGAATAGTAGCTCAATTTTAATTTCTATCTGTCAGACTTATTGGTATTACTATATTCTTCAAAGGAAAGTGGAATCATTAAAAGGTAGTAGAAATTTGTCTCCTGTGAATTTAAAAAAAACACCTTTAAAACGACTCTTCTTAGCCGTTACTCTAATTCATGCCGGCCCAGACAATTTTTCAATTACAGCTGGTTTGTCTTTGCAGCTAAGGGGTTTGTTATAGCGATAATCTCGAACAATGATGAAAACTATTGAAAAGTATTAAATGATATTCGGTAGAATTTGCAAGTAAGCAAAAGCTGGGTTTTTTTTTCAAATATCTGGTGAGAGAAAATAAAGCAGCGTTTACTGGCAAATGCTACACTGAATAGCTCACCGCAGTGTTAAGATTGTCAGTCAGGTTAGTTGTCGGAAGTATCGTAAACTTCACTAGTTGGTCTTGCCTCTCAAAATATATTGATTGAAAAGCAATTATGAGCTGTCATATAAACCTCCACCATGGCTAGCATGCAATACTATTGAAAGTCTCCATAACGTTAATTATTACACTTTGAATTACCACCTAATACCAAATTTTCTTAATAGTGTTAAAATTAGAACTAAAGTTTTAAAAAGCTCAAATCCAATTAGCGATATGAGCTGCTGCTGGCACAGCAGAAATAAAAAATAAATAAATAAATAAAAATCTTTAATATCATACCGTGTCCACCCTTTAACCTCTTCTCCAATCTTCCGCCTTTATTTCCGTTTCTCCAAAACGCTGTTTTCATCTTCTTTTCCTCGACTGTCGCTCTCTATCTCGTTTTCAAAAGCTGGGCGTGAACAACTCGCAGTTTTTCTTCCCACACGCGGCGTTTTGGAAGAGAGTGCAATTTCGGTGGGCTGATATACGGCTGTATCATTCACTCCTGTTAACCTTCTTTGTTTAAAGTTCTTGATAAGCTGCAGAAAAGCCATCCGGAACTGGACGTTCATGCAGGCGTAGATTACAAAATTACAGCAAGAATTTGCGTAAGCTAGAGTTATGACAGTTCGTTGTACTGTTGGCGAAAGAGCGGAATCGTTGCTGAAACCTCGAATCGTTGTTGTGACAAAATAGGGCATCCACATTATAAAAAACACCCCAATCACAACTGCTAGTATTTTGACTGCTTTTAATTCCTTCTTGAAAACAGACTTTGCTTTTGAACTGCGTGAGCTGTGGCTCCCAGATGGCTCTATCGAAGATAGTCTTCGAGTGTTTCGACGAACTTCCTTAAAAATGAGCACGTATGCAACTAACATGATTGTCATTGGGAGAAAAAAATAGAAAACCATCAACAAAATTGTCAGGGTTGGCTGTTGCATCCAGTTTATTTCACATTCCACGATGTGAGGATTAAATCTGTGCTCTGCTAGTCCTGTCATTGGCAAGAGCGAGAGTGTTATAGATTGGAGCCAAATATATACCAAAATACAAACCGTTCGACGAGGCGTTATTTTTGAACTGTAAGTCAGTGGCCATCGAATGGCGATCAGCCTTTCGACACTAATTGCACTAAGATGTAGTATAGATGCACCGCAGAGCAAAACACCGCACATAGAAGATGCCCGGCACCAAACTGTTCCAAAAACCCATTTTCCAACAAAAAGGGATATTATTATGTAGACTACTCGCAAAACTGGTACAAGAAAATCCGCGATGCTTAGACTGCAAACAAAATAGTTTGTCAGGCTTCGTAGATTCCTGAATCTCCAACAAGCCAAGCAAACAAGGCTGTTGCCAAACAAGGTCAGAGTGATCAACAAGATTAGAACCATTTCATAGCAAATAGTTTCAACTTTCCCAATAGAAACTGCATAAGAATGAACCAAATTGCTGGAAGAGTTGTTACTCAGCATTGTTTTCCTTGTTCGCTCAATGAGCCGCAGTTGTTTTTCTCTTCATAAAAAGCTTCCAATGTCTTTCCTTTACTTATCAGACATTCTCATCCAAATTGGATAAAGAGAGGCCTGAAAAGAACTTTAAACAGAATCCAAGTTCCATTAACGACACCAGATATAGGATTAGCCGAGTCACTTGTCGCAGGACACGTTTCGCGCGGTTAAAACTCGATATTGCTCTTTCGCTTAGCATTCAAATTAGATATTGATTGTATCAATCCATAAAAATCACCTCGTTTCTTTATCTGGGAACGCATCAGCCGTCAATTCTTTCCAACACTCGAATCGTAATTAGCAATCTCTTAACCCAGAATAAAAGAGACCATAGTTCAGGCTTGTCATTGAATGGCTTAACTCTTCCGTTGAAAAACACGAGGTCGGCAAACAAAAACTTTCAAATGACATTTTTTACTAATCCCATTCGGTGCACGCTCTTTCTGCAACAAGACAATTGCCGGAATACGAACAAGTGTACTCACTGGAGAAAATATGTAAATATTCTGCAGCTAAAAAAACACGTTTGCAGTCAAAATCTAAACCATGTTATTTATAGCCCAGATTTCATGAACATACTTACTGCAAATCTGACATAGAACTCTAACCCGACATAAATATTCCTATTAGTATTTCGGCAAACCTTAATTATTTCATCTTTTATTAAAATCGTTAGAGGAAATTGCAAATTTTTCGCGGTAAAACAGTTGTGTAATTTAGCACTACATTGAACATAAAGCTTTTTAGTGCGTAATTTTAAAGTTGAATGTTTACTTTTCTTCCTGTCAGAAAAAGCCCAGTAATTGATATTTAATAGAATGACAACCCGAAATGGGTCTCTCTCTTTCGGCTTCGAGTAAATTAATTAAACAAAATTTAGAGAATTCACACGAGAAATGAAAATAATAATCATAACATATTCTGATCATGTCTGCAGTTAGCTTGAGTTTTGTAAGCTCAGATTTTATCCGTGTTTTGTCTAACATTTTCAATACATATAATCTATTTGGAAGGAAATAAAATTAAATGCTTTAAAATGTATTACAAACTTTTCCTTAATATTAATCAGTGTAAGATACTGAAAACGTCGGCAGGTGACTGAAAAAAGTGTTGATTTTGAAATGTGAATTTCTTCCTGGCAAACAATACCGTGTTTTACGGCGTCCCTCTAGCTTTTTAATAATTATGTATGACTTCTGCATCCATGTGTACAATTAGTGAATCACAGCGAATATAATCAGATAAATCGCAACCACAATAATCTTTGCTGCACGTCGACGTATTCAGTATTTTTACCTGAATTTATTAAGGTTCCTCGGTGTGACTGTTCAAAAAGACTTAAAATCTAATAATGCTTCTGGAAATATGAAATATAGACTCGGGGCATAACATAACTAACATCGTTAATATTATTTTTCTTGAAATGATTTAAACATGCCTGAGTGAAGGTTGCGCAACTCAATCATTATTCCGGCCTAACCTTCAAACAAGTATTATTCGGTTCTTAATTCGCTTTAAAAAATTATTCACAGAGAAAACTAGCTATAGGATGCTGCTGTAATTTATCTCGAGCCGGGTATCTTAGTGTGATTTTTTTTTATCAGAACATGACAAGCAAAAACGATAACAAGACAGGCAGACATTCTAGGAATAGTCGTACAATTGGAAATATATTAGAATTCGAAGATTTTGAGCTGCAAAAATATAAATGCTCCTAAATTGTCCAAAGCAGTTTTTGGCGGAAAAAAGCAATCGGTCTTAAATATATAGTCGGTTTTTGAGCCGATTTCAGTGAGGGCGCAAAACTGAGACTAATTGAGAATTGAAATGATTTTTCATATATGCCAAACTGCGGCAAAAAATGGATATGAAAAATGATCGTTACAGTTTTTTTATGCAGCTTAAGCGGCAGTTGTAAAAATTTCAGGCTTCAACGGGATTCGAACTCATGACCATGAGACGAAATCCTTAAAGATATCCAATTGCAGCACTTTTTAATATTACAATCAATCGCAAACTGACCTACCGAAGTGAGTGATCGATTGCAAGCCTGCAAATATTATCATAATTACTGCTGCTAATTAGTTGTAATTTAAACACTGAAAGACTAGCTTTTTTTTAAGAAAATGGTTTTTTCTGTGTTGGCGACTAAGCTGTAAATGGGATTTGATGAACAAAGGTTAATATGGAATGTCTTTCTCGCACGAGAGGTTTGGTGTGCAGCGAACGTTTCGAGTGTTAGCCCTTCGTCAGGGCAGACTTTAGTTTACTCTGACTGATTGGTTTCTGTTTCTGTAGTTTTGGATTGTCAGATGACTTTACATTTTTAATGAAACAGGTCGGTGTTTTGTGAATTTAATTCTGTTTTGTGTGTGTGTGTGTGTGTGAAGTGTGTGTGTATTTCTTGAAAAATATTTGTGCTTCAGTGAAAAGGTCTGTTTGTTCAGGAAGTCGTCTGGTTTTTGCGGTTTTCGAAGCTATTATCAAATGTTGGTGGTGTTTGATTCATAGTTTTCACTTCGGCGAGATTCAGTAGATTCGGATGAATAAAAACCCTAGTAGCAGTTGGAGTGTGTGGCTTTGTAGAATTGTCAAGGTCGAATGACACACACAATAAAAAGACCGTGCGTTGGCGAATAATACAAATATGGCAACAACAACTCGTACCCAGGGCGGACGCGATCTCCAGCCATACGAAGGAAGCCTGCTGTATTCAGCTGACAGAGGGTTCTGCCCACATCGACAACCGAAACTAACTTATTCGTCTCGTCCCCATATCTCATTTTGGCGGTTCGAAATCACTAACGTATGGCTTGTGAAGCTGTTTAAATGTTGTGCATACTGATTCCTCGTACACCTCGGATCTGACACTGATCGTTTCAATTTTTTCTCAAATTCACCACGAGTTTAATAGAATCGTTTATCTTTTTCGGTTAATCTCAGACAAAACCATTGGACACTTGAACATGGAGTACACGCTTTTTTTTTATAAGAACCAGTAGATTTTAGCCGAGGCCTCGTTCTTACGTTTTTGCACTATTTGAGCTTCAATTGTTGCTTCAGTAAAAATTGTTCTTGCGGCTTCCATCATGTCAATTACATTTCGGCACTGTCATAAAATACCTACGGCTCATTCAGTTTTTCTAACTGCAAACTGAAGACCTGCAGTGAGACACCACATGTAACGACGTGATGTGTTGTGTTTTCAATAAAAACTTGCAGTAACATTTGTATCAGACGCCGAGCCTCGATTGTTCTTAGCTTGGTCTTAATTTTTGCCAAATTTGAGCCTCATTATTCTTGTATAAAATTGTTCTTATAAAAAAGCGCGTGTATATATGTGGGGGTGAAGATTTTTCAGGAGTTTACTTAATTTTAAACAAATCTTATGATGTTATTATCGTTTTACTTAGGCACGAGTTACAATGGTAACTCGTTGTATATTTCACTATAATAATATTACTATAATAACACTTACGGCCCTGGCTAAAACAATTCTCTATCTTTACAATTAAAAAAGACAAGTCAGGCGCGGATTTAGGGGAGGGGTGGAACTCCACCTCCCCCCCCTCTGTTTCTGTTGGACACCGGAACTAGTAGATTGGGCTATATGGACCATTTTATGTTTTGGAAGATTTTATGTTCTTGCTATAGTATAGATGAGTCGAAAACTAATTTACAATTGCGTTAAATGGGGCGATAAAACGTGTTACTATACTAAGTCTTGGAAAAAAACACTAGAGTGACCATACTAGTATTACTTTCATTTGAATGTTGCGTGAACCCCCACCATGCCCGCCGTGTAGAGCCTTTGTCAGAACTGGTTACGATCACCATTCGCAAACCCTTGCCATGCTGCATCGAGTGTTCTGTCACGAATCGAATGATGGTTCCTTCTTCTAGCAAAGGATCTCAACAAAGTATATTAAAATCATTGGTGGACTTGGGGGTGGAAAAGGAGAAAACGCGCACTCCCACGGGCCGAAAAGGTCCGTCTGGGATCGGGAAGAACTAATTCTTCGAAAGATCAAGTGGTGGCGATATTACTTCTTCTTTCTCTACAATGAAAACGTGTGAATGCACTCAAATTTTCTCAAATTTCCTCGCATGTCCCCGGACCCCCTAGACGTTTGCATCTTCACTGCCCACCACATACACCCACGAAAAAACCTGGTTACACGCCTGTGGGCGCTACCTCAGGTTCTCCACCCAAAAAGAAAAACAAAAGGATTATTCTCCCAGCGAACAAAGATCTTGCAAAATGGCAAATACAACGCCGAACAAGCCGTGCAAACATGCAGTGAAGACAGTGAAATGTAATCACTACCGGTTACAGTAAAGCATATGCGACTCAGAGACGATACTATTTTAATGTAAACGAATTTTTTTGTTTCAAAGTGTCTGATTGCTTCTAGTATAAAATCAAGATATATATTTGAAATTTCCATAAATAAAATATCGCTTTTTATATAACCATGAGTGACGTAATTTTAGCAAATCGTTAATATGTGTAGTTAGTTTTTCTGAGATGTACCATTATGATTGTGTATACTCGGAATAACTTTGTTTATAGATGGGGGTGTTGGCTTCAGCTTTAACATACCTCCCAATGATCCGCATCTATCTGGCGGGTCCGACCCGCATTTGAACATCGACTGAACCAGCTGACCCGCCAGGTTAGTACAGAATGTCGCATTGCTGATTTTCCACCTAATCTTTTTAAAATGTTTTTAAAGATTCAAGTGCCCCATGTTGTAAAATTATTTTTAAATGAGTATTAGAACACAAATAAAAGCTACCATTTTCCAACAGGTTTTATCATTTATCCCCAGTCCCGCGCGTGGGCAGTACACAGCCTGGTGAAACACGATTGAATTGCAGACGAGTGCACAGATTCAGCTTCAAATAGGGGTTAATAAGGGCCAAAGAGCGTCATTCAATTTTGGACCAAACAGGAAATAGCCTTTTAGAGTGCTCATTTTTCAAACTTTTCCACCGAAGCATGCTCCCGAGCCCCCCTAGAATGCTCGCGCCTTCAGCGCTCGAATGACCAGCATTGACCACACTAAAATTTGGGAGGTATGGCCCTACACCCCCCCCCCCCTTCCTTTCCTC
>JAOBRH010137788.1:0-11923 GCA_027575125.1 Umimayanthus parasiticus | reverse complement strand
CCCCTCCAATTTTTCTCCTCCCCCCAGACTTTTCTTTTGAACTCGTTCAACATGGCGCCAGAAATCGCCTCCTCCGCCAGAAATCGAATTTTCCGCCTTCTCGCAAGACCGCCAGCTACGATGGTTGATTAGGACATCTGTTGCGAGCATTGATCCCACATGCACAACATGATCCAGATCATGTGACTGAAGCAACTGCTGTGTCTCTCAGCATCTCTCAAATTCGTGCAATTGATCAATAATTCTGTCGAATTGTTGTAGTAACGCCAAGGTATCTTAAAACGGCCGTTCGCAAATGCTAGTATGTCCTACCCTGCGACGGCAGAGATCTCTGCTCGAAGGTAGCCTATGTCCGTTCTCGACAGGAACACAACTAACTGTAAAATTTCCTCCGCATTGACAGCTAGCTGGGCCTGAGTCATCGTATGCTCAGGTTCTCAGAGGAATTCGTTCCCAACTCTGGAAAGGGGCGCAATTTAAACGGTTGTAGGCGGCATTTGTGATTTGTTCGTGCTGCGAACGATGTGATTGAGTGTGGTCTTGTATCGCGTGATCCCCGTGCAAAAACATGATGAAACAGGAAAAGTATGATTTACGCCGACGAGGCGCACTGTTTTAACGTTTTAAAAAACGTGTATATACACGTCTTTAAAATTGCATTTATTTTCCATGTGCTCTCTCTCATAGAAACAGATACACCATTTTTAGTATCTGTGAGTATGTGTCTAGTAAACTGGTGTTTTGATTGGAAGAGACTCATCGAATTCTCCACAAAAATCTGGTTTGTAAACTTGTTCGGTTTACATGTTATGGAGTTTTAATTGGTGTTCAACACCCTTAAACTTGTAAACCTCTCGCGGAACTGTTCAGTGTTTCCCTATTTATCAATTATTCACGTTGATATGGGTTTTTGTACGTGAGTGCATGATTTATCGCTGCATACGTTGATGTTTACATATTCTACACGTTAAGAGTCAGCCTGTTCGCAGGCTATTTTAGAAAACAAGAAATGCCTTCTTGTGGGCGTACAGAACAATTCACGGAGACGGAATATTTCTTTTATATTAAAGACGTACTGTACGCTAATATTTTCTTTGTTTTTCTCATTTCCGATTTCGTTTCCAGGTTTTGAGGCAAAGAAAGAATTGTATATTGAAACCTATTTGACTGGATGCCTCACGCTGCTTTAAAAGTGTACAGTCGAACTGAAGCTCTGGTAGTGGTAGTCCATTACTTCACTATTTACAGTAAAGAAATAAAACAGCGTCGCGCGTTTACACTCTCAACACTTTCTCGTGTTCTGCCACGTCATAGCATGTTTCTAAAACTTGATAGAAACACGGGCGACGATGTTTTATTCCTTTTATAAAATAGTTTTCAAAATATCAACAATTGAATCCACTGTCTTGATCTTTCTCGAGGTTCCGTGACGTCATGCATAATTTCTATCTAGATTGATAAAATGGTCCTCAGCCAATCAGAGCGCGCGTTTTACTGAACCATTTTCTAAATCCACATAGAATATTTACTGAGTTAGAAGGAGCACTTGGCAAAGAGTGCTAAGACTGTACAGAACATATGGGTTACCGAAAAATAATTGGTCTGATTAGCAGCTGCTGTTCTACTATGCTCTTGAAAACTTTTGATGTTTTATTACAAGTTCAAATACTCGAGGTTGTACGAGTGCGTGGGCGGGAGGGCGGCGGGAGTTTAAAATGCAGTTGTTGTGAAGCAAGCGCGTGAAAAATGTATGGGTCTTTATATGAGCATGTTTAGTTACAAAATGCACTGTAGATGATATGATCTCCCCAAATTCACCGAATTTTTGCGGGGATTATAGATATGTCAGTCACTCTCACAACGCTTTTACTGAAGCACTAGTTTAATACCTGAATACAGTAACAAAAGCGCATTATTTTTAGAATTTAGTGACTTGATAAATTGGCCTGAAATAAGGGGAAAAAATGAGAGATCACATTTTTCAAACTGTTTTTGGAGAGCATGGTCATGGCGTCAGACAATCCAATCCTTTCACTCCTTTTGAGCACATTAAACCTACACTGTTACAGACTCTTTTGAGTTCCTAATAACCCGGCAGTTTCACACAACAGATTTTGGCTAGCTCTGCTTGCATTTCACTTCAACTGAACAGTTTCGTAGCCAAATTCATGCTGTACTCACCCTCAGTAAAATTGATGAGGAGAAAGAAAGCTGCCAGTCGAACAAGTTGAAAAGAGTACCGTGGTTGGTGTTGCTTTGCCATGTCTTGTTTTGTGACCACTTTAGTGCTGGTTGTTCAGAAATGTTCACAGATAGCTCAGTGACTGAAATGAACTTCTTTCAAACTGTGACAGCTTTGGTACTTAGTAGATGTTATATATGTTTTGTGTTGGGCGTAGGTGTTCCTGTTTGACAAATGATAAAAACACGTTTGTAGAAACACTATCATTAGCTCTCATTTGCGGGAATAAGATAGTTTCCCCACAGGAGGTTGATTAAGTCGCACTGAGTTGTACTAAACATGTGTCCGCCTCCCTTCGCGGTAACTAGGTTGTATTTTGATCGGCTGTAGAGTTTGTGGGAGAACAGCTGATTGCAACGTCTTGTTAAGAGTTAAAACGCGTTTGGCTCAGCTTCCAATCCTTGGAGCTCTACACCTGAAAACGCTTGTTATGGTGGAAAATCAGCTTTGACAAAGATATTATTCGCACTTTAACAAAAACGAACGTTTCTTCCCGCAGTTCCTGTTAAAGTTCATCCTGTTGGATAATTGCATTTTGAACAAAGCAAGGCATGCGGCATGCACACGTTGTACAAGCGAGCTTAAGCGATCACGTCTTCCGCTGTAAGTTCCGCCTGCAGCACGTTATTACTTGGCAAAAAAACACAAGACTATTGAACCTATCTTTACAATGAGCTTATCCAAAGCGATGTTTTTACAGGTAATAAAAACTGCTGACTGAAGATAAAACATATAGGCTATTCGGTCAAACAAAAGCAGCATACACGAATATACCGTGCAAAATACTTTACTGAAAAAAACCCAGTGGGGCGAAATCTTGCTACTTTATGATAAACTAAGGCTGATGCCATTCCTCAATTTAGCTTTGGAAACGGCGCAGCAATATCTAGATACTTAGTCCGGATAAACAAATAACGCAGCAATATATATCAGCTTACAGGAATGACGGACTGTTTTATAATTTTATCTTTGTTTGTAATCTGTCATTTCTATTCAGTGGGTGGTTCCCCTTGGTTATGGTCGTTTTGCAAAACAAAAAAACCCTGAATTTATTTTTAAAGGGATGGCTTCCTAGAAGTAGGAATATCGAATATCTTGCAGAAAACAGTAAAACAAAAAGAAACATGAAAAGAAGTAGTTGAGTTGTAAATATGGAAACGGTATACTTCAGCACATGTACAGCGATAACTGAAGTTCTTTTGTCACTTTGTTATTTATTAATTTGAACGTAACATTTAGATTTGAGACTATGTGTCTGTTAATTTGGCACTGTCTATTGGTCCTTTTTCACTCTTAAAAACGGGGATTTAGGGGCAATGGCTCAGTAACGCAAGGATGTAATTGCTTCCGCTATTAGTTTGCCGCTTTGATCTGATTTTAGATCTAGATAATTCTAAAACTAATGTTTTTGTAACTTTAAGTTTGTTTCATGAGTTGATGTCCCAATTCTTTCTGAGATGATATCCCAATTCTTTCTGCTGAAGCTGCGGATTAAAAGTCAAAGGTGTAAGCTACAAAACTACTGAGCCATCGGCAAGTGCTTGAGAAACAGCGTTTTCTTCAGTCGTAATGACTGTCTTGCAAATAACTTTATAACATTGGCTGGAGAAGGATGAACGTGAAATGTCAACACAACCGTTTGAACTGGAAGCATTGATAAATCATATGTTCATGACGCGTATTTGATATTTGCTCAACCGTCATTAAAACGACTTCCCAAAACTGAATGAGCTTTTCTTGTAACTTGTTCTGTGTGCATGGCGGAAAACGGCCCTTCAATTTGATAGAAAAAACTCAATTTACAATATACACATATGTAGTACACGCGTTTACCTGTTTTTTGTAAGAACCTTTTATAAGAACGCGATGCAGAAAAATGCCCATGCTAAGAATATGTTAAGAACATACTGAGGCTGAGGAAAGGCGAAGAACTATTATTTTAGATACTGCACAAGATCATGGAAAGAAATTTTTTTCTCGGTTAACGTTCATCAGTGCAACATCACCTTTAGCATGTACAAGTTTGTTTTTTAAATATTTTAAAAATTTATTATTATATTTCTTTCTTGCCGGCGCCAGCCAGGGTAACGGCTAGTTCAAGTGAAAGCAGCGGCGAATTCAATAAAGAGTATTTGTGCTTCCGGTTGGTTTGTACGAATGGAAAATGACAACTGCACACCCAATACTATCAATTACGTTTTACATTTAAGAAGAACATTTGAGGCTAAAATCCTCAATTCAGCCCAAAATTTAGTCTTAAGCGTTCTTACAAAAAAATGGAATGTAAGAAAACGTGAAAATTTGATTTAGGTTTTGTCAGATGTTTAAGTCCATAGCAGCAAAATTAAATACATATTAAACTTAAAACGTTCGTTGTCAACATGAAAGTTCATTGCCAACATGATAGTAATTTACAAAACCACATGTTTGCCGTTTTTCCGATCTGATCTGTCGATAAATCATATGTTCTTGTATAATTGACATTTACTCAACTCTCCTCAACATAACGACTTCCCTGGAGGGATTTCCCAAATTTATCACTGAATGAGCTCTTCCTGTAAAATGACTTAGGTGCTTTGCTAAAATTTCGGAAGTTAGAATAATAAAATGCTACGATTTTATCAATTTATATATTTGTTTCTGATAATAAGTTTAATAAATTTTGAACAGTTACCTAAAATGCTTAGAGTTTTATTTCAGAAGACGCAGCACTGGTTTTTAATCAGCCAGCTAGCTTGTGCTGAGATCATCAATGAAAATTGATTCAAAAAGTTTATTAATTTTTTTGCTGTAAAAACAAAACTGGTGAATATCACGTTTCGCGCGTTCTGAATGGACTATCCAGTGCTAATCGCCTCCGGCCATATGTGAAAAGACACATATTTAAATTCGCGGCTTTCCACATGCCGAAATTCTTGCTATGGACGAGACAGCTAGTTGCGAATGTAAATGACGTAAATACAGAAGTATCCACATATTCGACGGTAAAGTTGGTGCTATAGCTTGAAAAATAAACGAAAAACTGTTGTGTGAGAAATTGAAAGTATTTGATTAGTATACAAACTTTCAGGGCACTCGTTAGAGTGTTTGCCGTGAATTTTGAAGATAACATCTGTCACATCTGAGCAAAACAACATTTTGTAGTCTTTGATCACTATTTTGGTATATCGAACAACACTCAAATGACCTGTAAAGTGTTCGGCAATCTGAGATAAGAACTTCAAAGAAGCTGCTCCAGAAACTGTGAAACTCCTTCCCCAGAGAAAATTATGCAAGCTTTGTTTTTTTTTTCCCCGGCGAACTTAACTTTTTAATTAATAAGTGTTGTTTTGAATTATACAGATTAAACATTTCTTTTGTTAATATTATTCTTATGATTATCTTGAATTGTAATTTATTTCATCTGTTTGTTATTTTGTAATACGCAATTGATTATTTTATGGAAATGGCACATTAAAAAGTCTATTAAGAATTTTATAATTTCTAACACTATAAAACAGCATTATTTTGCTATTTTTATTTATTGTTTTTATTTATTATTCAAATTTTTAATTTATTTTTATTATTACTATTGTTATTATTATTAGTTATTACTAATATTATTGCATTTTCATTGTAAATCAGAGACACGAAAATGTTCTATAGCTACTTTATTATCGGATTGTGAGGTCTACACAGGAGGAAATGTCAAACTAAGGCCTTGCTTGCGACAACGAGGTCAACAAGTATTTTAATACATGTATATGGCAGTTTTTCTAAAAATTATCTGCCTGCCAAACACCATTAAACATGAAAGGACAACAACACCACGCCAGCGGAAATCTGTTACTTAGCACATCCAGTTATGCACGTGCGCAACAACCTGTATAATGCTCGTGAACATTATGGGGAATTCCGTCCGCTCAAGAACTAATCAGAACGCACGAGGTAATAATCTTTGCCATATAGTAAATAAAGAGGAAAAAACAATTTTTAGAGTAACTTAAATTAAGTATACTATGATACACATATAGAAAATCATGCAGGCAACATTGCTCTCCTGCTGTGAGTTTATGTGTACGTGGGTGTTCTTGGGCAAATTTTCTCAGAGAAAACCCACGTAAAAACTAACACACTGCAAGATAGCTACGTTGCCAGCGTGGTTGCCGCAGTAGTGTAGTGGTAACACACCCCACTTGATATTAGGAGACGCGAGTTAGAATCCTACCGTTTCTCTTTTAATTTTATTCTATATATGTATTTATAGGATGCGTTTCTTTGTCTATTCTGTAATACAAATACAAATATAAATTATATGCTTACATCCTTTCGGGTCAGTCTCCTATATTTGGTTTAATCTGTGTGATTCATTCAATCGATCCTGAGACAGTGGCGTTGCCAAGGCCACTTTCATGTGTAGGCAAGATTATCCTAAAGTATAAAAGATTGTCTTTGCTAGGAATTTTGCGGCATATAGACAATTGTTTTTTATCTCTCTGTCTACACTCTTTTTTTAAAATTAAAAGTACCAATAAAATTGTGCTCAGGCTCAATGTTCTTATTTTTTCAGCAATTTAAGGTTCAAAATGTTTGTATTTTCTTCTCAGTTAACTGTCACACATTTTTAATGGCTGAAAATTAACTAAAACACCTTTAGGTGCTTTTGTATGCTCTGTTTTTCTTATACTTTGATGCAGACAGTATCTTCAGTGTTTTTCGGTGTGAAAAGATCGTGCAAATACGTGTGTATTTTCATTAGATGTTTTTTTTTCTCAACATTTTCATTTCAACCTCAGATTGCCCTTAATTTTTCAGACGATTCGACGGCCTTACTGTTCAGCTTAAGTAAGAGAGTATCTTCACTTCATCCAGGGAGCGGAAGATCTCGTTTTGCCAGAAATTTTGTGTCGGCAGATGACTTTTTGCCAAGCCGAGGCAGCTACACTATTGTTAGGTTGGAGGGCATGTCTGTCTTTCATTCAACCACAGAACTGAAGAAAAATTGCCCCGGGGGGAAATCAGGTTGTCACTGTAGTTTAGTGGTAACATCCTCGGCAAGTAATTGGGGACGTGAGGTACAGGAAGCCTGCCCTTTATTGATGTCGGTGTATCTTTTGTGATTTGAAGAAGCGATCAGATATTAAATTATAGCGAGAAAATAAAACTTATGCTGCAAACTAGGGAAAGTTGGTTGATACATAGTAGAAAAAACATGACCTTCACAGTTTTAGCTTGTAAACAAACCTTTAAAATTAACGTTATTCAAATGGACGCACCGCGCGCGCTCTCTAGTGCATGCTGTGTTATTGTTTTGCATGTAAGACAAGAACTGAGGCCTATCACTCCATTTTTGCGTAATGCGGCCGGGGGGGTGGGGGAGGATGAGAGGGTGATTAAAGAAGAAAACATTCTTCTAAGCGAACGGGCATAGAAAGAGAGTTCAGGCAAAGCTAGGTTTCAAGTCAGCTAAAAGCGTCTGTGTTTTGACGAAAACAACTTTCTGCACCCGATTCCAGTAAGACTGCTTCCCTGACTCATCCTTCCCCCACAAAAGGACAATTGCAGGCCCGTAGGCAGGGGCGAGTGCCCCCCTCCCCCAAAGCCAAAAAGGTCCGCCTGATGGGATCGTAAAATATTTAAAATGATACAAAATAACGTGGTGATGGTAGGATTGACAATTTCAATGCATTTCCAGCAGTTTGAAGACCTCAAATTTCAACTTTTTTTCCAGTGGACTATGCTCCCGGATCCCCCTAAAACCCTTGCAAAGCGTCCATCTGTCCCGATTTAGGCGGGATTGTCCCGATTTTGCTTGAGAATCCCGATTCGACTTCAGTCGGGACACGAATATCCCGATTTTGAAGATTTGCTCTCACGACCAACGATAAGAGAAATTTATTTTTGTTAAATTATTATAACAGTTGCCATAAGCTATAAGATGAACAAATCGCTTAACTTGGATATCCAGGTAAATTCCGAAGCATATTAAAAATTGTTACGGGTGATAACAACGCTATTTTTTTCAAAGATAAGAAGAAAATAACGGTCAATTTTCGGACCCTTTTTGATACAGTTATCGGCTTGAGAGTGCTCGAAATGGCGTTTTAAGGCTTTCAGATGATTTCAAAATTTTCTGGGGGAGCGTGCCCCCAGAACCCCCCTGGAGACTCGTGCCATATTTTTCCCCAACCATTCAAGTCGTCCCGATTTCAGTTGGTTCGCAGGTTGGACACTCTGCCCTAGAGTCTTCCGAACTTGCATGACCTATCATTCAAACATTAATCAATTGGTCCCGGTTGTTCAGGTACGCACCCCCCCCCCCTCCCCCCACGAAAAATCCTGGTTACGGGCCTGAATTGAAGCCCATCAATAGGTTTTAGAAGATCTATAATTATAACATATATCGTAAGTTTTTTCTTTCTGAATTAAATGCGCTTCTTATCCTCATTCACGTTCTTGAGTCCTCAACTTCAAACTGTGACATTTGTGAGAAACAACCTCTTGTTCATTGTCTTATTCATGGCGACGTCCTCTATTTGTAATCTGTGATACATCTATTGACTATATAATACCTATAAATAACTAACTATATAAAATATAATCGTTGCTTTAATTTCAAATACAGTACAATAACATGTGCCGAAATAAAAACGATATTTAAAATACTAATGTTTTGGGGCAATTTTTAAAATACGTTTCACTAATAGTTGTAAATGCTATTGCTGGCTTGTTATCCATTTATTATAAGAAACATCTATAAAGTAAGCAATTACCAGTAGTAAACCAAAAATAGATTTCTTCCAGAGGCATGTTGACAAAGCTAAACAGAAAATCAATTCGCTTTATAGGACATCAAAGTGACATGAATGAAAAAACGTCTGAAAATCTTATTATATATTTGTCTGAATTTTGAAGAACTAATCTTTGTTTAAAACTTCTCTACAGAAATGATTTAAAAAACATAGTTACTGTATTTCCTTTATTAAGCCCCGTGGAGGCTTATTCTTTTTCAGTGATTTAGACTGGGGCCCCGGGGGTTAACCTATTTTCCTGTCATGATCAAAGGGAAAGGATTAATACAAGGTTCAGTTATTCTAAATAAATCTCAGGCATAAATTTAGCAAAATTACGCAGTTTATGCCCCAAAAAACTTGAAAATGTAAAAAATAGTATTTATAATATAGACACTGTATTACGGATATCACAACAGTTATGTGCGAGTCCGTCAATTCCAGCCGCCACTATCCCCCCGGGCAAACCCCTGGCATTTGATACATGATGAGTCTCCGACCCCCGGGCATTTGCAAACAACAACAAAACTTGCTTCGTAACATTCGACGGGGCTGGCGCTCAGAAGTCAGGAGTTTCAAATAGCGACACTTTGGAATAAGAAGAGCATTTATCGACCACAAAAGACCTATAAAACTAATAAGACCGTTTGCTTTCTTTTTGTTCCGGTTGGAGTGTCTCATTTCGTAACCTGTTTTTTGCAGTTTTATTAAGCTGAAACAGTTCTGTTGATTTAAAACTGGCAACTAAGTTTTGTATATTGGTCTGACGGACTGGTAGGCCAGACAGTTGACCTTCATAGTAGGAACGGGGGGCGGGGCATTTGTTAACGAAAATTGCCGGCATTTGACAATTTTTTTCCAAAATGTCCGAGGTTTGACCAGGGGGATGCTCACGGCTGGAACTAACTTGCACATTACGTCAGTTTACCGTGTCAGAGAGCATACCTCATTACAGTGTAAATTTTATGCAGCTTTTTACAGCGTAAAACAGCTCTTACGGGTGGGGGTAATTTGTTAGAAGCTGGGGAATACTTGATTATTAACCCTTCAGACTGGGGACTTATTAGGGGGATATAGGAGGAATGGGGATTAACAGAGGAAATACGGCATTTTTAAAAAAAGTTCTATGAGTTATATCATGCCAATTAAATCCTTTCATATTTTATAATTTTCTACCATTGCATCATCCCCTCCCCTCCACTTAATTTTCCACAATTCCACCCCAAATCCCTTCTCGAAGCCCCACTTCAGGTTTTGGGGTCACAAAGACAATCAGATCACTTGTTAACTGAGGACTTAGAACTGAAGTAAGTAATGACGTCCTGACTTGTTTCCGTGGCATGTGATCACATCCTACAGTTGCAGGCCACCGCATTATACAATTTAAATAGATTATTTCTGTAACCGCTTGGAATCGTAGAGAGAACTGCTCTGTTAGGCGAAGCTAAGGCAATGTACAATCGTGGAGCGCTGACTGACTTGAAGGTTAGGTTGATGGACTTGGCTTTTCTTTTGAAGAGAAATTTGCTTGGAATCATCTTGTTGACTTGAACCGTAATCATCTGTAAAGTTAAATGGTGCGATATTTCAGTGTAACAATTGTTTCAGCTCTGAGATATAAAGAAATATAAACATTTTGATTAATACTGTTGTCTTGAAAATGGTAACAGGGCCCCTTTGTAGATCATACTTCGAAACGTTAAGTGGTGAACGATAATGGCATCGAACGACTCTACAGCAAGTCTTATAATATGGTTATCAGTAGCCCGAGCAACTGAAACCAGATGGAAAAACAATACTAATTTTATAAGAATAAAGAACAATGAGGCTCAAATTGCCCTTGTATATGGAACAAGCTGATACGTAACGTTTTAAAAAAGTAGGTATTATTATCGTAGATATTCATATCGTAATATTACGCTGTCATAACATAATATTACGCTATAATAACGTAATATTACGCTATAACTGTACAATGTATTTTGAATGGTTTCTATGACCATATGATACAGCTCAAATTGCCTTCATATGGAACAGGCTGAGGCTGTCAGGGCCTCAAAAACTATAAAAATAACCGAATCAGTTTTAGATGAAATATTTTGATTTAATCTAAATATTTCATCTACAACTAATTCAGTTTTTTTTATAGTTAGTCAGTTATTCAGTGATAAAACATAAAAAGGTTTAAAGTTTCCTAAATTATTTTAATTAAGTATGAATACCAATGTTTTCTAATTTTTTCGTGTCACAAAAGCAGCAAGTTACTTTTGGCTCCGATTTATTTATATACTTCTTCAAACTGCAGGAAAAACCATGGCTACGCCGGCGCCTTTATGGTATGTGTAAAAAAGATTTGCATGCCTATATAGTCAGAGGGTAGCTGAAAAGTAGTAGAGCGGCATATTAGCCAAATATACAGTACGCAGTTTATAGTCAAGCAATAGTAAGACACCCAGCTAGGTTCTGGAAACAAGCGCGAATACCTGTACTTGAAGGGTTCCGTTTACTGTTGCTAAAGCATATCGGCAGTGCGAAGCTATTCGGATTGTGACAACTTGACTGCCCGACGAAGGTTGTCGGAGTATATACAATTCTGCATGAAAAAATAGAAAAGAAACAAGAATTATTATGGAAAACTGTTCCGTAAAACGGCGCCACTGAACCTAAAGTCATTTTTGTAAAACCTTTTACGCGGTAATGGAACATTGGCTATGCCCAGTGTCTCGGTTTTCAAATTTGGAACACTAATTTTTAATGTTCTTTTTTATTTTCGATATTTATTTTTATGTATCAGAAATTTTTATCGTAGTTGCATCATATTTTTACATAGTTTGCATATATATATACATAGTGTTTAAATTTTCTTTTTACAATTTAATGTAAAGCGCCTCTGAACTTAAAGGAACAGGCG
>JAOBRH010135566.1:699-11930 GCA_027575125.1 Umimayanthus parasiticus | reverse complement strand
AGTAGGCTAATGCCGGTGTTGTGGTCTGTCACCTCCTCTCCCCTATAAAGGGCAGCCATAAATCTTCGGTTTCGAAGAGTAGGCTGTACAGGTAAATAAATAATAATAAATATTTTTAAAATGCTACAAATTGAGCAACATTTTAAGCCTGGTTTTTTACTAGCGACGCAAGAGCAAGCACAGAAACAAGCGCAAGCGCAGGCTCCTTGTATCTGATGGAAACAAACCGTTAGCATAGATAACAGGGAACTCAACTGTCGCACCGTTTCCGAAAACTTTTCTTCCTTTTGCCTCTGCCATCTTGGTAAGCACTAACAAAACCCTGGGGCGCGGTGTTTTCATTGGTTGACTAAAAATATAACTCGAACGCAAAATCGCGAAAACATTTCTTGCTCTTGTTCATGTTCCGTTTTTACGAGAAAAATGTTGAAGCAAGCACATGAAAAGCCCAAAAAGGAAAAAAAAATATCCTTGCGTTTGTGCTTGCTTCACTTCTTGTTCTTTTATCAAGGCCGTTTCTTCCTCTTGCGTCACTATTGAAAACCAGGCTTTAGAGTTCAGGTGTCTTATATTGTACATTTGCACTGCAAAAACAAAAATAATCAAAATTTATTCGAGAGGAGAGACGTTTTATAAAAAGCAAAACAATTTTACCAATAACAAATCTCGGGAAATAGTGTCAAATTGTGCGGAAATGTTTGAAATTCTTAACGTCAGTATCCAGGTAACTTGTGCTGTGAAGACTGCCTTGTGACCGTCTTATAATTGCATGCTATTGAGCCACTGTACAAATTCAAACAATTCAAGACAAAGGGTGATTATATAAAAGTTTCTTGAAACTACAAGACTAAATATTCCAAATTACTACAGCCCCCAGGGGTCTTTCTGTGTGTCAACTGATTGAGTAGAGTGTACCGACTGAAAAACGTCTTTCACAGTAGCACTTAAAATGTATTCATTTGTGTTAATTGCGGATACTTTGCCGCAGGGAGCAACTCAGCAAATGACACGTTTCGTTCTCATCCGTGTTACTGCAGGTTGTTATTTATGATAAGCTAGCGGACCATCAAACGTTCTGTTGTTGTGGTTTTATCACGAGACGAGTAAACAAAGAATCACGAGGTTTGTCATCACGTGTTTGGCACCAATCCACAATATTCACGTGAAAGCACAAAACTCGCAAATTTTGCCGGTGGTTTTCACTTTCCTTGCTATAAAAGCTGAGAGTCGAAGTGGTCAAAGACTTGACACGAAGATTGTGCTAAAACCCCCAGAAGTTTGGACAATTTCAACTATTAACACAAACAAATACTACAAAATGCTGTCTACTTTGGCTCGAAGAAGTTCCGTGACGACCCGGGTGCTCCGACCTGTGGCAAGCATCGCAAATGGTCTTCACAAAAACAAGAGCACACAAGTGAAGCCGATTATTGCTTCCAGTTCCACGATACTTCACAACGTCGAAGGTTTGATTTTGTGTTTGATATTTAATTCCCCTCATTCATGTATTATTTTTTGCCGGTCAACCAGCGTTTTTGAAATGAAAAAGAAATCAGTTCTTGTCTTGAAACTTTTACAGTCAAACAGATAAAGAAGACGAAATGTTGAAGTCAGTTTGGCAACCATAAACGGTTCCAGTCGACTGTTCCGTACCTTCCCATTACCTAGTTACCGCTAACATATAAAGTAACCGCTTTTACCAGTAGTACCAGAAGGCAGAGTTCTTAACTGTCACTAAACCTCCGTGATTCTCAATTGAAAACAATTTTCAGTTTCATGCTTGTGGTTTTCAAGATTCTTTTTGAGGATTTCTTTGAAAAAGTTCACAAACTTTGTTAATTTCTGTCACGCAATCTCGGTTGAAATATGCAATTCGCAAACTCTGTTGGTACGAAAGTGGACGTACTTAAGCCTTCACAATGACAAAAGCTGTCAAACGCTAGAAAAGATGTAGAAGGAAAAGTTTGCTCTTTGAACACGTGGAAAGGTTTTGAGACCCAACATGAAATACCGCAATGTCTTGTGGGAAGCATTGGTGTGTTCTATCATTTCTATTGTTTTAAAAATCGAGCGAATTTCTTACCCCGCCTTGCAACAGATTATTCAGTAAGTACCAATACAACTTCTGCTTTGAACCAAACATGAAATGCACATTTTACTTTGTCTGAAACAATAAGTAGTAAATAATAACAGGTTCGTTTTGGGGCTAAATAATACTACCATGATGGTGTTGGTAGTCGTGTTAAAGAGACGCGTCCAGTTCCCAATAGCTGTTTGTTACACCACAAAAAATTTGCAGAGCCTATAAGATTTTAATAGTGTTATACTGCAAGATATTTTTCAAATGGCCATGTGCCACTGCCGGTACAGCAAATATACACCTATACCTAGCCTCCAAAAGCAGCTGCCTTTTTAATTTTGAGGCAAATATACACCGCGCAAGTGATATTTCCCCGCATAGAAATAGTAACATGGGGCTGTTCCGCTCTGAATTTTGGTGTCGTATTATTTTCCATGCTCAAATTGAACCACGGCTTTCATTGGCTCCTTACGACGCTTCTGGTTTTGTTGGTGAGGAAGTTGGAGATATAACTATCTTGAACTGATTTGAAAAACTGCTGAAACAGGAACCAAGCATCTCGAATGCGGGATCAAATTAGCTCTGTCATCGTGCGAGGCATATTTTGTTCAATAAATAAAAAACCCTGTTTAGATTTGTAAGAACTCGATGAATAGAAGTAGCTTTCATCGACAGCACATCAAGGTCAATAGGTCGCGCACAGGAAGAGGAATTACCGGAAGCCGTGTCAATGTGTTTGTTCTTTTGTAACAGCAGTGGAGATTGGGTACTAGAGAAAGGAAGGATGCGGATGATTTCAGATGAACAGAGCAGTCAACTGCGCTTTCTCTCGTCATATTAAAACGAAATGAGGTAATTATCTAGTCGAGTGGACACCTCGGCCTTCAGCTCTATGTCAAGGCCAAGTGAATAGTTCTCAATACTGGGAAATTAGTGAGGTAGCCAATGACGCAACGATTCTTTCAGAGAAAATCACATGCTTTTGCTCATTGCCCTGAAAAGCCAGTTTTTTGCGTCACATGACCAGTAATCTACTCACCGGCACCAACACACAAAGTGGAAGAAAAATATTTGTGTGTGGTCGTCGAATGCGGTGAACTCAAACGGAGAAAAATTTGGTCTATGTTTGAAGTGGAAGCGTGATTGAAAGTGACTGATATTTCGGATCGAGAACGGAGAAGTCGACGACATCTCGCGAAAAGTAAATAGTTCTCTTTTCCAAAGTTTTAGCGCCAGCCATCGAAATGCTGTCAACTTTATATCGTCACAGTGTCGCATCGAAATCCTTGCGTTCGCTTGTGTCTGCCACTCAAGTCCTTCAAAGGCAGAAAAGTTCCCAAGCCTCTGCGAAGAAGTCGACTCCAAACCTCGTCTCCGACCTGCAGACAGTTTCAGGTTCGATGTTGTTTGTAATCGTTCGACGTTTTTTGTCCCATTTGTCATTTATTTTGTGTTCATTTCACTTCATGTTTTTTTGTCCATTATAGTCCAAATTTTAAAAAACGATTCTACAAACTTTTTGTTTTGTCCACCAGTCTTTGTTTTCAGAACTCGGGGTGAGTCTTCTGAATGTCGATTGCGAATTCTTTAAACTATGTTGGTTGGAAGAATTTTAATTTCTTCGTTTCTTGTGAGTCAGTGTTTTCGACGCCATTTTGCTTTGACAGAATGTTATTCTGGAATGTAATTCTGTACTTTCTTAAATAGATAAATTAGTTTACAGTCTGAATCGCATAAAATTTTTTGAGTCGTTGTCCTGGTTGTGATTTTACTGCGATCGTAACTCGGTGCGATTTAATATCAGTACAGTATGTTCACTGACAAATTGTTCGCGTTTTCCGTCTCCGCCTGTGTCGCAGCTCGCACGAATATCGAAATGCCTTGTGCACGTGCACTGTAGTTTTCGTCATTATCTCGTTTTCATGTTTCTTTTGTTGAACGCCACGTCTGTCAGACGGGCCATTTGACTTTTGAGGGGGAGGGGCTGGAAGGTTTGGTCACTGCAAGAATTTTTTTTGTTCACTGATAAACAATTCATAAACAATGCAGATATTTTTTCCAGTTGAAAAGTGATGCATGATATAGAGCTACCGTATTTACCCATGTATACCATAATGTGAACTTTTTTTTTCGCGTAAATTTTGCCTCTAAAATCGAGAAGCAAAAGTATACCTGCTAGCCATTCCAATTTTATCAAGATAGTCCAGATTTTTGACCTTTGAAACTTCCATAAATTGGGATATTCCAATTTTCTAGAATTTCAGTTTTAAGTAGCGATCCGTGTAAGAAGTAAGGAGTTCTACGACAAAAACAAACATTGAGGTGTCAAGAATTTATTAAATTATCTAATTAAATCGGGCGATCTGATTGGTCGAGAGGCAAAAAATCGCCAAAAATACCCGAAAAATTTTTTTATTTTCATTATTTTCCAGTCCACTGAAAGTTTCACACGGCCAAATAACAAAGAAATCGTTTGAGCCAGTCAAAAGTTACGAGCCCTGAACCATTGTCATCATGTTCTTGAGCGGATGCCATAGCGTCGCTTGGCAAGAGATAAGTGTTTGTATCGTTGAAAATTCAGCATTTTAACAGTTTTTGTATTACCTTTCATCATTGTAGTATTTTTTCGGCACTATATTTTGTATCGCTTCATCATAAGTTTTCTAAATAGGCCATAAATCGTCTTCATGGCACTTTGTTGTTGGCCCAAACACAAGGAGTGTGGCTTCGGGTCCCCACAGTGCATACATATTGAAATATACCTGCAAATCAGTTGTGGAATTGCAACCCAGCTGAAGGAAGGTTTTGTGGGGTTGGAAAAAGTCCACGATCAGACATAAAGACAGATTCGAAAGATCTGTCAGAGATGCAGGGAAAGAATAAAATTCATTGGAACGAATTCTCCTAACAATACCTTTGCTCATCTCATTTTCGGATTGAATTGTTCTTGTGTTACATTTGTCATTTGATGTTTGACTTAGGTAGCTTGCACTTCGTATTCATAATTTTGAAGTGAAATGCATCAGTGTACTTGTGTATGTACCTGCGAGAGTGAGCCGAAGATAAACTGAAATTTGGAGGAGAGCGCTAATGTCGCAATATGTTAGGACATTCATTTTCATGCATGAGCCATAAAACTGGATACAGTTCACACGCGTGACTACCAAGACCAAAGCAACAGGATGAAATATATGGCATGACCCAACATGGCCGGACCAGAATGAAAATGTGCGACCTGACATGAACATTTATTCAAGGTATAATTAGCTGTATATTTTGCTATTTTACCTAGATGGATGTAATCAAAAGTTCTTCAAAACAGATCAAGTAGATCACTAGATACAGAAGCGGAACTATCCGACATTCACATTGATTATATTTATAGACTACTCAGTTCTGAAATCATTTTCGCTAGGCCTCGTAATTTGTTTGGAATTACTCAGCAGCTCTGTGAAACAAAGAAATGTACTGGTTTATTTTGCTGTAAATTTCCAGATTTCCACTGTCGCTCTCCGAAACAAAAAGTAACAATCGATTTTTTGCGCCAGTGGTAACAGCTACAGAAACATCGCCGGAAACGCAGATCATGCATGCACTAGCTGGTCTGCGGTCGATAAAATTTATGACATTTATCCTAGTGTGCCGATGTTGCTATGATCTCTTACAATGTCTTTGTCTTTTAGTACAATTTATTTATGGTCTTTTGTGTAGGAAAATTGAAAATGGGCGAAAAAAAATATCCCTGTTACTGTTCAACAACAAAAGCATTTCAAACTTAAATCCTCTCGGTGGGATTTGGGGGTCTGTGATCCATCATGTTTTGACAAGTCCTTTTGTGAAACCGCATTCCGCTAATTGAATCACAATAGGGTGCTTGCTCCATCTCTGAATGACCAACAGATTTTGACAAAAAAAATCAGGTTTAGCTCATATGATCTTTTTTAGCTTCGAACAGCACAATCTTAATGCTTTGTCAAAAGTAGTAATAATGAAAGACATTGCAAAAAGTTCATTCTTACCTACCAATCTCCCTTGTAAAATTCAAATTTCGCGCTTTTAAGCATATTGTCCAATGATATTTCTAGTATTAATTAAATTAGATGGTTTGGCACATTTCAACGGTCAAAATTGTCGCAGCCTATTGTTTATCTCCCTGCTTCTTACACGGACTGCTACTTAAAAACTCTTGCACTTTTCCTTTCAGTGGTGCTAGGAGAATGTTTAAACTTGGAGGGAGTAGGCTAGGGTGGGGCTAGGGGTTCTATTGGCATTTTGCTAGAAAAAGGAATCTTTCTGATTTCGAGAACAATTTACAAAAGTTTGTTGGGAGATTAAACTTGCCAGAATTGTTATGTAATAAATAGATAAATTGTTTAAATTTCGTCAATGATCTTGTACTACTTGCTGTTGAAGCAGGTGATATTAATTCACAAATCAGGACTTTGAGTGTTTATTTCATGGAAACCATGAATCAGTCACAGTTTGACAGATTGAGTTTTTAAGTATGATAGCTTTTCTGTTTCCTCAAAAGGCCCAATTGAGAGAAATCATTATTTTTGTGTCATTCAGAAATGTGGACCCTTCTTGGTTGTGTTACACATTCTTATAGCGAAGGTGTATTTCTTACAGGTAACCTGCTAAAGAACCCGAGGAGTGAATACCGGATGGTGAGGAGATACCAGGGGCAGCTGAAGGCATGCATCCTTGACTGGGCTGGAACTGTTCTGGACTGCGGTGTCTATGCCCCTGCAGTTGTTTTTGTGGATGTGTTCCAACAGGAAGGTGTGCCAATCACTATTGAAGAAGCCCGTGAACCTATGGGTGCCCATAAGAAAGTTCACATTCGCAAGATCACACAGCTAGAATCCGTCCGCAAGAGGTGGTTTGAGAAGTTTGGCCGATTCCCAAATGAAGAGGATGTCGAGAGGATGTTCCAGAATTTTGTCCCTATGCAGTTGGCTTGCCTGTCACAATACTCTGGGATGATCACTGGAGCTGTAGAAACTGTGGACCTTATTCGCAAAGAGTTTGGTTTGAAGATTGGCTCAACGACAGGTTTCACGACAGCTATGGTGGACATTCTAAAGAAGGATGCGGCTGCCAAGGGATATACTCCGGATGTTTATGTTGCAGCTGATGAAGTTCCTCAAGCTCGTCCATACCCATATATGGTTTGGTTAAATGCTATTCGACTTGATGTGAACCCTGTGGAAGCTATTATCAAGGTTGACGATACAGCTGATGGCGTAAGGGAGGGGACGTCAGCTGGATGCTGGAGTGTTGGTCTTGCCAAAACCGTAAGTCAATGAATTCGGGTCTGCACTGATTGTATTCATTAGCCGTAGATCGGGAGTAAGTATTGGTCATTGGTCAAGGTAAGTATTACAGAATCAATCTCTATTAATCTGAGTTGGCAAGCTCAATAATCTAGGTCTCCCAATGGCACTAGTTAATGATATTTAACAATTAGCCACCGAAGGCAATGTGACTATCGTGATATTCACAGAGCCTGAGGTGACTAATTGTTTTAGTAAAATTGCACTGGTGATTATTTGAGAAAATAAAACAAAAACAAAAATTTGCGACTCTGAAACATCAACAAATCTGGCCACCATTTTAAAATCTGAAAGCTGCCATTGCTATGCGAGAGAGAACAAAGTTCTCAACCAATCACTGCATGCTATTTTTGATAATCACCAGTGCAATTTTACTAATAATTTTTAGTAGTAGTAAGCCTAATAACAGCAGTAACAAAGTCACTAACATTTATTAACTTAATTATTTAATTAATTAAGTTAGTTATTTAGCTTTTTCCCTCTGCTTAATCACAGTGCATTGATAAAAAGCAGTAAGTATTTCTGAAAACGATGGTTATGTTGTAAATGGAACCTTATTGTGGTTTGAGTGATCGTCCGGGTTTGTAGTGTAGTCCTGAGAAGGACTGTTGTTGGTGTTGACTAACGTTTCGACAACCTGAGCAGAACTTTAATTGGGGCTTTGATGATAAACCTAACCTAAAGCTCTAAATAAATAGAAGTACAAAACCTGTCCTTTTAAATAGTTTGGATTTTTCTCTAAGTACCAGTAATTTGATATAATAAGCCCTTGTTAGAGAAGTCACGATTTAACATAAAAAATTATAGTTAATATTATGTAACATTGATTATAAGTTCTATTGCAGAAATTTTGAGTATTCTGTAAGAAGGCACAAGATTTGGCATTTTCACCGTTTTCAAGAATTGGCATTAAAAAAAAATTGGAAATGTTCACTATCTGTATGTTACCAATATCCCCTTTTAAAATATCAAATTAAGCTGCTAAAACATGATTTTTTTATAAGTTCAGTACTGTTCATATTGCAGTTTGTCAGGTAAACTTATCATCAGTTGCCTTTAATTTGCCCAAATGTACCCTTTAGGTCTTGAAAAGTCTGGGATTTTGTTTAAAAAGAACTAATCATTTCTGGTGGTCAAGGTTTGAAATCACTATTGTTTGCACATGGAAGGGCTCTTTTGTGTTCCTTGTTTTATGCCACAACTTTTGTTGCATGATAGTTCTGGAGTTAAAGTTACATAAGTTGGCCTGCATTTTAATATATGTAACTTTTGAATAAAAGATTGAAGAAAAGTTAGGTGTTTAATATCTTCTAAATTCTGGATCGTAAAACATCTTAAAAAGGTCAGAAATTTTATGAGAAGCTAGCTGCAGGAACCTCGGATAAGGTTTGTAAACTACTACTAATAATAATACTAATGCTTCTGCTGCTCCTGTCAAGGTATGGTTACCATGAATCAAAGAATGTTTGTAAATATTTGCAATAATAATTTTTCTTTCTTGAAAATATTACTAATAATGTAATAATTAAACTTGGGAAGATGGCATCCTTTGGTATATGGTAAGTTGAAAACTGGAAATGGTTTGAACTTGTTTTGTAAGTCTTGTTGTTTAAATGCAGTTAAATCGTGCCCTGCTACCTTCACAGACAGCCTATGATGCTGGCAGATGTACGAGAGCAATTGTATGAGAAGTTTGAATTGTTTTTCGTAATAAAATAATTAAATATTAAGTAGTATTCAACTCTAATTGATGAGGGTGACATCATGTATCAGTTAGAAAAGTTCTGATTAACTTGTGGCCCTCAACACAAAACCAGCAGTATCCTACTATTATCAAAAGATTTGTGGGTTCTTTTAAACCCCCCAATAGAACATTGAGAGACTCGGCCAACAGTTTAACACCCAGGGGCCCCACTCACATATTTTAATGACAGGGGGGTCCGAGTGATTTTTTTGGGGTCTGAAATGTTGGCCAAAAGGGATTTTTTTGGCTTTGTGAGAGACGCCGGGATTTTTTGAGTCACAAAAAAACCAGAGGGATTTTTGGGGTTGCGAAAAAAGGACTAAGGAATTTTTTTGGGGTATGCTAGAAAAATGGTGTTTTTTGGGGTACACAAATTGTGAAGTTTGATTTCTTTGGGTTTAAAATTTGTGAGTGGAGCCCCTGGGGTTTAACATTCCTGTCCTCACAATGGTGAAAAAAAGTTGCCCATAGTTTAACCCTAGACCTAAATGGGGATTGCGAGACCTTCAGTTCTATCAGAGAACTTGCCAACTGTGCCAAATTCAAATTTCCCATACATGTGCTTAATATTTTAAACAACATGTAACAAAAGACCCACTACGGCAAGTATATAATTCAGATTTCCCATACATCCAAACAAGCAATTAGGAAAGCTTGGGCTGTCTGTGCGAAGTTTCCAAACATCAAAAGTCTTCAAGTTTAATGAAAATTCTTAAATTTTGAATTTTGTAAAACTGTAATGTCAAAATTTTCTACCATTCAAGAGATAAGAATTGCAAAAAAACTGTTTAATGTATAGCTTTTTGACAATTGGTTTGGAGGTGAGAACAATCTTGGTTTGGCAAGGTTGTGGTTAGCAGGACAAAAGTTGAAAGCTTGTGCTTCATTCAAAATATATTTCAGTTGCCACATGATAATTTAAAGTGGGGCATACACCAAGTATTCATGCATTTTCTGGAAACTTGCATACCAAACTTTGACTTCAAGTCAATTTTTATGCTGAACTGAAGACTGCCCATTTCAGATAATAGGTTATTTTGTTGTTTTCTGGTGTTAGATTTGGAGGGTAAAGTTAATGGTCTGGGATTCAATATAGGGTGAGGGGAGGAATTGAGAATGTGAAAGTCAAAATCATGAAATTGAGGAATGTGAAATTCAAAATTGAGTTGAAAAATGAGAAGATGGAGGAGCATGATTTATGGGACAGGGACGGAGAGGGGGGGAGGGGAGGGGGACAAAGGGCAGGAAGAAAAAACTTTAGTTTTCATTTTTTGGGTACTGGTGGAGACACTGTTTCTTTTTGGTGAATGAGGGGGGAGGGGGGTGTTCACCAGTACCTTCTCAAACTGTTTTCTGTGTATAATATTGTTGGATGAGTTCAAGGGTGGATAGCGTAAGCCTGTTTAAAAGTTTTGGAACCAAACTACAGGTTAACAATTTTTGAATAGCACCTGAATTATTTGAAAAAAATTTGGAAAACCCTGGGGGTTTGGAGTGATGATTAGAACTTTGAGATTACACTTCTAATACAATTCAGTAAACATAAAACAAATTTATGTTTTCCCCTTCGCTCATAATACCAGGTGGTAATAATGTCCCCGGTATTAATAATGAGGCACACCTTTCCTATAACACCCAGGCGTGCAAGACTTTTGTGACCAACTTTGAAAACAGTTTGTAAGAAAAACACAGAAAATGTATTTTTTTCTGCTCCCCCCTTCAAAAATTCCAGGTTTGTCCCCTGCCTTTTCCAAAATTTTTAGAATTTCTGGTATTTTTCCACTACCTTATTTGCTAAACCTGTTAAGTAACTTGTTGGTGGACACCAAAATGCAAAATGTTCGCTGCTACTTATCAGGTATCTATAAAATTTAATGGCAGAATTTTGGCAGTTCAATGTGATCAGTTTTTTTTTATCATCAACAAGTCATATTTTGTAAATCCCACATATAGAACTCAATTTGTGAAGGAGTATGTCACCATTGGAACCACTGCTCTTTAAATTTTCCCACAGCCGTTCCTCAGAAACATTGAAGTTCAAGGCTTTGGAAATCTTGGGCATGTTTCCTCC
>JAOBRH010133343.1:0-12312 GCA_027575125.1 Umimayanthus parasiticus | reverse complement strand
ACTAATATTACATGTACTCGATAGTGTAAAGAGAATGCCCAAATTTTAAACATTCAAGTAACTACAGTAGTTTATACTACTTGACATGAAAATTTAAATTAGCTGTTAACATTAACCAGTAAAATTTTATTTTCATCTTAATACAGAATATCCCAAGAAGATTTTGCAAAATGATGGGCTTAAATTGAGCAGACACTTGAAGAATAGAGGGAGGCCAACTGAATATACGTGGAAGAAATACAGAGAAGCTAAGAGAGCACTGAAGAATAAAGGTGAAATAGTTTATGTTTTGAAGATGTTGATACAGTACATACTTGTCTTAGTATTTATGCTGACCAATGGATATTGTAAATATCTTGCTATTTAATTGTACATTTTATGTTAGTAACAATAACACAAAATTATTTACAATTATAAAAGTTCAGTATTTTGCAGTATTCACACTCTGATTGGCTGAAAAACTGTGTGTCATGAGAGTATGTCACATGAAGTTTGAATTTTAGACAATTTTTATTTCTATTTTATAAAAGAATTATATTAATTAAAAATGGTTAATTTCCATGTGTTGTGGACAGAGCCTGATGTCAACACATGGATGCTCCACCAGCTTGGAAATTGCTCTGGACACCACACAGTGTATGTAAACTTTTGATACAATCATGTTGACATGTACCAGGTTACATGTATGAGAATTTAATTTACATTTCCTAAATATATTTAGTACCCAAGGTTTCATTTTCAAAAGTCCCAAATGATCAATTGATAAATTTTCATTGCGTTGACACCCATTAAAATTAGTGGCTTTAAACTGGTTAGGAGAATTTACAAATTATTTTTATCTTAGTGGATGATCAATTTTCATATTCTTAAAATCAATTGATCATTTGTGAGGAAAGGAAAGATGGATGTGTACACACATTTTCTTGCAGAAAATCATTTTGTGACTGAAGACATGCTGGAATTGGACAGAAAACACTTGGCTGCATCTGAGCCAGCAGGTAATGACCAGGAACAAGATGATGACAACCATCCTGGAAATGAGTCTGAAGAACAAGAGATTGATGCAGAGAGAAAAGGCGAAGATTTAAATCTAAAGGAAGAGAATGAGAAGAGCAAAGGGGCAGAAACAAAGAAAGCTGTAAAGAAACCAAAAAGAGAGGAATATAAAGTTATCAGGTAAGTGTTCTTAAGCCCTGTTTACATGGCACAAACTAACCAGGGTCAAACTCAGGTTCGACCCGGGTTAAAACTAACCCAGGTTGTGTTTACACGACACTTTTCCAAACTACATGTAACCCGGGTCGAACCCAGGTTAGTAGTGTTTACACAACAAAGTAACCCGGGTCGAACCCGGGTTAGCAGTGTTTACACGACAGAAACTAACCCGGGTTAGTTTGTACCGTGTAAACAGGGCTTAAGAGTTACCATTGTTTCATTACTAGGAGGAGGGTGTTATCTAGTATATCCACATTTTATTGAGACAGTAAAATCAGTGGTATCAAACCAACTATCTTAGAAGGAAAACTAAAACTAAAAGTCTTACATCTTTTTATTAACATTTTCACACCAGTTGCATCATGAATTTATAAAATATAAATTGTTTTCATATGTATAATGTTTTAAGTTGGTATATTTTGTAGGATTGCAGGACTTCTGGAGTTGATATAAAATATAGAGGTATCTTGATATGTCTATCAATGTTTAGAGGTCCTTTATATACTTCTAGAGGTGTACTGGATGTGCTGTTTCTAGTAATTATATTTAATCACTAGATAATCATGTACTGTAATCTACCACCAAGCGATCAGCACTTAAGATTCTAACTAAGGTGCTTTTCTCAAATAACATAAAAACGTATGCTTTTTATACATGTCCACTCCTTCCTTGACCAATCATGTTTCCAACAGATATGGAAAAAGAGAAACTGCTGCTTATTCTGCAAGTCGACTCCCAGCAAGTTATGGAGCCACACTAAGGGCACTTCATGAGGTGTGAATTTACTTTGAGTCCATTCTATGTAACATAAAATATCCAAGCCCCACTCCAGAGGAAATCAGATATCATTAGGGGAAGGAGGGGAGGACAGTCACGAGGGTGGGGGGAGGGGTAAAACACAGTTTTCTTAAAGGAAGATGTTTGCTCAAGCTGGAACTTTGAGAGGGGTTCAGGGACATCGACATCAGAAGATGGTAATTGTGGAAATGTACCATGTGATCCCTGAATATACATGTATAGTTGATATGATTTGTTTTTGGAAACGTTGTACAAGCTGAGAAACAGATAATGAAAAAAAAGATTTTAAAACATGAAAATTCCTGCACTAGAAACAAAATCTAATAACACATTTAGTAGCAGTTTAGATTGATGTCAGTGATGAAGACCCCAGAGAAAAAGGTGGCAAAAATCAGATGTTTTCTGGAATTGCAGTTAGTAGAGACTCTGGAATAGGTTCCAAAATGCACTGAGAAAGATGGTTCCATTGAGACTTTAAGTGACTTTTTGAACTGTGGTACATCAAACATAGAAAATGGGAAGAAAAAATTTTCAGAATAGTTTTTTAATTTTGGAGTGACTCGGCAAACCTAGTGGATTCGCTGCATCTGTTAGCTTTGCAGAAGAATGTTTGTACAGTAAGTGAAACTACGAACATAGAGTTGAAAATGATGAGAACAAATGCAGACAGCAGTTCAGACCAAACTGTTCTTGGTAGTTCTTCCTTTGTATCTGTCTTGATTAACAAAGATTAACGGGTGCTGATACAACTCCTTTTGAAGTCTAGAAATGTTGTTGCCTCACCTCTTTCTCTCTCTTAGTCCTTGAGGCCCCAAGTGGGGCATGGGGTTGCACCAATATCTCTCCTCCACCAGGTCAATCCAAATTCCTTCAGTTCCATCTCAACAGTCTTTCCCCACGTTGTTTTAGGTCTGCCACGTTTTCTCTTTCGTGGTGTCCATCTCAAGGCAACCTTGGGTATCCGGTCTTGCGACATTCGTAGAACATGACCTAATCATCTGAGCCAGCAATTCTTAATCTCAAGATCGATGCTTGTACATCTAGTTTTCTGGTACAGGTCGCTGTTGGAGATTTTGTTTGGCCAATAGATGTTGTACAGATCTTTCTTAGAGCAGCTGTTAAATGAAAGGCATCAAGTTTGTTCTCCAGCCTTCCGCACCACACAGTAACACAGATGTACTTCGGAAGGTGGTGGATCTGCTGGTTCATCTGGATCTGGTCGATTAAGGACTTCTTGGAAGTGTTGTACCAATTTTGCAGCTTGCTTCCTTTCAGCTTGTTACGTCCTCAAAGATGACCAAAATACTTTAATAACGGAGCTCTCAAGACTCCAAACTACAGGTTCAACAACACTAGTTCAACAGCTGCCCGATTGCGGGTGTAACAGGATTACTGGAAGCCGATGATATCAAAGTCTATAGTGTAACATTTTCCCTTTCCTAACTGAAACAGGCATAACGGTTCATAAATTGTTCACGAGTTCTAGTGTTCAATATCAACTACTGACTACTGTATGAGTATTAAACGATAGTGTTCAAATGTTCAGCTTGATTGGAGGTTTGCTAACCCTTCCACTGCAGGTCATCTTCATGGTTGGCTGGAGTGGAGGAGTTGGTGGAGTAGTCGGTGGAAGCTCTCTTCCCAATTGAGTAGTTCCTCCACTGCTCTGGGCAGGTTGCTCACCTAGTGGGGCAATCGGTGTGTTGGCCTTGTTTGAAACCTGCTCAGCACTTGAAGGGAGGTCCAATAGTGACAGGGGTGCTTGCATGGTGGGCGTTCCTTGAAGAGGTTTCGGTCCACTGTCCTCTGCGCTTGAAGGGAGGTCCAATAGTGGCTGGGGTGCTTGCATGGTGGGCATTACTTGAAGAGATTCCGGTCCGCTGTCCTCTGCCCTGCATAGAGATTTCCTGTTTCTACGATATGTTGACCCATCGACCTCTACTACGTAGGAGCGTTGGGCTACTTTGTCAGCACAGACCCCTCTTCTCCATTTCTTCTTTGTTGGTGACTGCATCATCCTAATGGGCTGGCCAATTTCCAGTTCAGGAAGTTCTTTGGAACCCCGGTCGTAGTATTTCGTCGCCATTTGTCGCTTTCTTGTGAGCTTTGTTTCAACGTCTGTCTGTATTTCAGGCTCTAGGAGATGCTGGGCTACTGGCAGCGTAGTCTTGGTTCTCTTGCATATCAGTCTTTGCACTGGACTGCTGTCCATTTCTTCTGTGGAAGTGTTTCTGTAATCCAAAAAACTCAACCACTGGTCTTTTTTTGCTCGTGCTACCTTCTTCTGAAGTGACTTTGCGGCCTTTACAGCTGCTTTGATCAGCCCTTTTGACTGTGAATGGTAGGGCAATAATGTGTGGTGCTCAAATTTCCACTCGTACGCAAACCTTGTGAATTCAGTGCAGTCAAATTGCAGCCAGTTGTCAGTGTACAGTCTATCGGGAATGCCATACCTTGCAAAATGTTGCTTTGTCTTGTGAACTATTGCCTGAGCCACGGTCTGCGACATTGGATCCACTTCCCAGTATCCACTGAAACCATCTACTGTTATCAAATAGTTGTTACCATCAAGAATGTATAGATCTTGGGCCACAGTACTCCGAGGTCAGGTTGGAAGCTCTGGGATAATCATTGGTTCTTTCGGCTGGGCTGGTGCAAACACAGCTGTTAACCTTTCCCTGATGTCTTTTACCGGCATGGTGTGGTTTCTGTTGTTACCGCCTGGCTGCTTGGTGATCTTGTAAACTGTGCTTAATTCTCCCTTCTCTGCTGCTTCCTCTGCCTCGCTGGCCAAAGACTCGATGAAGTTTCTCTTATATCCTTTCGGACACTCTGTTTTACTTCTCCCTCTTTTATCTTATACTCCTGTTGTGTTCAATCCACTGGTCTCGATGACCTTTCATTTAACATCTTCTCCTTTGTCTTCCTCCTTGCTTCTATGTTGGCCCATGTTTCGGCTTATATCCATTTCTTGGACTTTTTTCTCCAATATAGCCAACAGCTTTCTTAGCAGCGCCAGTACAAGACTCCTCCATTCTCTTTCACGAGCATTCCACTAGATCATGATGTGTTTCATATTCAAGATCTGCAAGTACAACAAACCTGTTCTTAAGTTCGATACTAAGTCTTCTTCTCACCTTTTGCGATTTCAGTCGGTTGATATCATACATTTTCCTGCATTGCTTGTTGGAATTTACTGCCATAAGCTTTAACTTCACTTTTGCAGATAACATGTAACGATCACTGTTTACATCTGCGCCACGATATGCCTTGACATCCAGAAGGGATCTCCTCCATTTCTTGTTGATTATTGCATGACCAATCTGGTTAATCGTACGTCCATCAGGGGACTTCCAGGTCAGTTTGTGTCAAGCAAAACTCGACGAACCTTTCTTCATTGTCATTCGTGTTGCCACAGCCATGTTTCCCCATGACGTCTTCACAGTTGCTGTTGTCTGCCCCAACTTTGGTATTGATATCCCATAATTAGAAGCATATCATGTTGGGGAACTTGAGATACTTCGTTCTGCAACTGTTCGTACCAGTCGTCTTTTACCTAGTCCTCAGCTACGTTGGCGGGGGCTTAGCGTTGTATAATGGTGAGTTTACAATACTTGGAGTGGAACTGTGCTCTGATGATTCTGTATCTTACAGGCTCTTACTCCATAAGAGATTTAATTTTCCGTACTTCTACTGATAAGGGCAACACCATTGGCATGAAAATTTTGTAAAACCATCTCCTGTCGTCTTCCTTCCTGCACCAGTCCATCTACATTGACTAACTCCAAAGATATCCAAGTTATCTCTTTCCATCTCCTTAGTGACCTGTGCTGTCTTTCCACTTTCAAACGGACGTTCCAAGTTGCGATTCGTACCATTGATTTGAGCCTCACCTAGTGTTCATTTATATCGACCAGCTTCAAGTAAAACTAATTTGTTTATAAAACAACTGCTTTTGGTGCTCTAGGAAACGTTGTCATTTTCAGTTTCCTAACCGTACATTTCTACTAAAACAAGTAGAACACTCACTATTGTTTCTATGAGTGACAGTCAACGAGGCTTTACTTTGACAACATGTATGTGTACCAATACTGTACTCATGGAAAACACTAACTCATGCTCTAATATAGTTAACTAGGTTGCCTACGTGAATGGAAACACTGTTTCTCAGGACTAATATTGTGTATTTCAAAACTTCAGATTGCCATAAGAGAGCCTGATTATAGACCAGAAACTCTCCTCGACTTTGGCTCAGGAACTGGCACTACAGTATGGTGAGGAAAAATACCTTTGACCGAATAACGACCACAACTACTGTAATGAGAACAACAAGGATTTTTATTGATGTTTGTAAACTGAGGAAAAATCTGCTTCAGTTGGTCTGAAAGAATCCTCCTCCTCCTGAAACCCTCCCATCCAAGAGTTTGTTTCCCAGTAAGCTAAGCAAAATTTTCCGGGTTCCATGTTGCTGATAGTTTCCTCAGAGCAACCCCTTACAGTTATAGTCGAATTTGAATGCATTGTGACATGTTTGTATATCCTCCTCTGCAATACTGCCGATTGCAGTTCGTCTACCCTGTAAGCAGAGATATCTCATATCACCTGAAAGATACATCTAAGTTAAGTGTGCTCAAAGGCATTAGAGCTATCAGTTGCCACCCTTATTATTAGATTTTGAAATTTGAATGCCAAGTAGTGATTGGAAAGTAGTGGGACAAGAATGCATTCTTAAACCGTTTCAACGGAGCAAGGCGAAACTGTTTCACATGAATTGTTGTCTGAATGCCTTGTGGTCGGAGAATGCTCCTGCATATCATTTAGCCGGATACGAGTTCAATATTTTATGTAATATTTCATGTAGATTACCCTCGCCATTCTTCCAATCTCTAACTGCTAATGGAATAAAATAACGTTTTGGCTTGAGGTTTAACAAAACAAAAACTATACAACTGTTTCATTAGTAATCTGTACATAATTATTCTTCAAAAACAGCAATTTTTGCACAATTTGCTCGGTGTTTGTCAGATACGTTTTTGTAACGCCCACGCCCCAAAATATGGAATGAACGTACGACGTACGACTAATGGTTCATCACATCAATTACTAGGGCTGCACACGAGAAGTGGGGTAAATACATTCAAGAATATCAGTGTGTGGATATTTCTGAGGAAATGAACAACGCCGCGGAATTCCTTCTGCGAGGTGAACATGTCGAATAGTTAGTTATTATGTTGCTGTTTCAAAGAACGTTAGGCTTTGAAGAGTGCAGTACTTTAGAAGGTCTCAAAAATACTTTTGGGCTTGTAATGTTGCAAATCGCTAAGCTTTTCTGAATCTGATTTATCACAATAACTTAATAACAATGATTAAGCACTGTGCCAGAACTTAAGCACGGTAAACCTGAGCGTGCGGAACGGTAAAAGCGCGGTTCAATTTAGACAGTGTACCAACGCTATGATCATCACTGAACTTAATCGCAAGATAATCAATTGGGTAAAGTGTCTAAATTGCAACTGTGCTTTGACTGTGCCAGACATCGCAATGGAATTGAGTTCGATGCAGTGAAAGCACAATGTCTAAACAAGGCCTCAGAATCTACTTTTAGTGTCGTAGCTTTTGTTAAAAATAGCGAGCTTTAGCAGCCGAGACGGCAACAATAGCGGCTGCTGAAAATATTAGTACTTTCTTTGGTATCTCTTTTGTTTGCATATCTTACAGGCGTTTATATTAATTTTATTGCAGTAAAGAGTATGAACGGTGCGAACTGCAGCAGACAGTAGGGACTTATGCAACTAGTACAGGAACGTCTACGAGAACGTTACAAAACAATTGATATAATTACAGAATACAATGACTTCACTTGGGAATGCACCAAACTGGCTTCCTTTTAGCCTCCAAATGCAGATGCCTCGTGAGCCGTCTGCTATTCGAGGTTTGCTTCCTTTCCATCGTCTTCCTCATTAAACAGAACGTGAAAAGCTCATTTTGTGGGTTTCTGGAGAACGTGAACAACAAAGCATGAATCATTTCAATCTTCGTGCGGCTTTGAAATTAAAGTTTTTAATTTTGCATGTTCACACAGCTTCACGCGAAATTAAATAGAAACATAAAGTTATACAAACAAGGAAAGGGAAAACGGGAAATTAAAATATCAGCAGCCGTCTGCATGAAGTCAATCAATCAATCAATCAATCAATCAATTTATTATAAATAACCATCAAGGAGATTACAAAATCTGGCCAAAAGAATGTTGTTTAAAACGGCAGCATTAATGCATATGGTACATGCACATAAATATGCTTTTGGAATTTCAGTACAGCTAAATTGCGGAAATGATCTCCAGTTATCAAGCCGAAGTAATAACAGGGCAGTTTGTTTGCGACGTTCTTCACAAAACCCAAACGTGTCACTTATAATGTTGCGTTTGGTGCTCAATTGTGGCCAGGGCCCGGTTGTTCGAAGGCGCTAATTAACCCAGAGTTTAATCTTTAACCCGTGACTGGGTTTACCTCCTTAAAGATTGATTTGGGCTGTTATCTCGGGTTTACGAAACTGGGTTTCTTTGGAGTGTTCTTCAATAATAATATGGAATGACTAGACGTGTTTCGAGATGAAGGAATTAAGGTTGAAGTTTCGCCTAACCCGGGGTTAAATTTAACCCACCCTCGAACAACCGGGCCCAGGTGGTAAGCCTGGTGTATTTCCACATGCGATTACTGTATAAACCTATTGTTTTACACTCTCCTCTTCGCCGTCGCCGCACTGATTACTATTGGCCCCTATTAATAAGAAGACGAACGACGTAGATTTGTTATTTAAAAAAGTGCGTTGCAATTGTTCTTCTGTTGCAAATTTATAACTTCGACAATTCTGAGACAGCAAGTTTTAAGACGTATATTTTTCAATTAACATCCATTATCCCTTCAGAATTGGGTGAATCGTTCCGAAATCACCTTTTCAGAGGAGAGAACAAGGCCCATAATCAACTCCAGTCCTGTTCCCCTCCCCCCTTTCACACTAGTTCTTACAAACGGAAACACTTGTATATGTACATATTATTTAGCAACTGCTTGTCGTATACAGGGAGTGAAGGCCTCCAGAGTCCACTACACATTCCAAGAGTGTATTTCAAGAGGTTTCTGCCAATTTCGAACAAAGTGAGTAAAATCGAAATTCTCCAGTTCGAACTACTCCTTGGACTCCTTTAAAACTCCTTGAGCTTTTGCTGTGAAGGACAATTACCTCAATTAATTGCACGTTAGTCAATTGCTCAGTAATATGTAAACACCAGCTCCTGAGATAACTCAATAGGTTTTGTCCTAAAAGAATTAACCAAGGATTAACACTAATCGGGTTTTGAACAACCGGGCCCAAAAATGCAGTGCCGTAGCTAGGGGAGGGGCAAGGGGCGTCCCCCAAAAATTATGGAGAGATCGAGAGAAAAAAGCATTAATAGGTCTATTAGTTCCCCAGATATAAGCTGGTTTTTAAAATTCGATGCGTTTGTAGCGATTTCAGGAATGATAATTTCAAAAGTTTTCCGGGGATTTTCCCCTGGACCGCCCTAGGTTTCGCTCGGAAAAGTTGCTCCCCCCCCCAAAAAAAGAAACAATTTGCCCAGCTACAGTACTGAAATAAGCAGTATCCCTACGTTTTCAGTAACAGATACGATGGCACAGATAGATTTCAAAATCTTCTCCACTGCTATTTTACGTCAAGTACACATTTTTTAATCCGTTACTGCTGCTGATAAGGTTTCTTTTATGTTCACAGGTCACATACGACCTCGTAGTCGCATCGTACGCCCTCAGCGAGCTGCCAAAGTCTTCTCTGAGGAAAGCAGCAGTTGCAAGTCTCTGGGGGAAGACGAACGATTTTCTGGTAGCTAACCGTATTGTGTGTCCTCTTCTTACATCGTCTTGGTTTCTATTGGAATTTTCTGCCTGGTTTACATAGGGGATAAAGACGGCCAGCCAGATTCTTAGTGTGACCGAATTCATTAATGTTACACGAATAGCAGTGATCATAGATCCGATGGAGTCGGGAAACACACTCTGGATCTTCATTCGTATACTGGCGCTGTCGCACCTTCTACTGCATGGTTAATTAATCACATTTAAAAACTCTTTACACTGTCAGATCTTTTTGAGAATGTATTTGCTGCATTTGTTCCTCTTCCATCTAATTTCATTGTTTTAACTAGCTTTTAACATTCATGCCTTTTTAATTGTAGATAAATTATTACTGATCAAGTTTTAAAGCTTAAAACTGAGTTAAGTCAACTATGTATGTAGTAGTACTTCGACCATACATTCTCTGCTGAAAATGGGAGTTGTATATATTTTCAGGTTATCGTTGAACACGGCAATACTGAGGGATTTGAAATAACACTGGAGGCTAGAAAACTTGTTTTAAGAGTAAGTTTAGTAATTTAAAAGAATGTTCAAAGTGCCAAAATGTTTTTAAGTTAAGTCCCTTGAAAATAGGTCTCCAGATTCTATAAACAACTTCCCATATCAACCTCTACAAGAAGCTCAAGCCCATGGACAAACTTTACATTTAGATTTGGCTCTAACATGAAAGTATACTTTTGTATGTCAATTACGAAATAGCAATGCACCATTGCATTTTTTTGGATTAGTTAAAAGTTTTTGGTATTTAGTTATTTCAATTAAAATGAGGGTTGCATGCACACTTAGATTTACTTAGAGAGTTGGCTGCCTGATCTTTGCAAGAACAGTGTATTCTTTTGTGAAGTGTCTGTCTTTTTACATCAATCTAAAATGAGATCCTTGCTTCAAGCTACACCAATATCCGGCGGCGCCTTTGCGTGCTGTTTGACTCTACACTTGGAAGTTATGACCTTTGGCCGATTCACTGTGGAACAAAAACGCATCCACAAAAGAAATATGTGCTGCCATTAGCGATGGCAGAAACATAACTGCCCTAAAAAACGAGTCCTTCTTTGATAGACTTTGCACTGAAACACATACCTCTCTCCTTCGAAGACCATTCTATTCCCTATTCATTAATTCTTCTGCAGAGGAGAGAGACTACATACATTGTTAGAGATACTCAAACGTGTCTCAATGTTTTAATATATTCACTGCAGGAAGAGCTTGAAAATCCAGCTGATGATGAAAGTCACGTGAATGTTATTGAAGGTAAGAGTTGAGAAAACGTCTCAGTTACGTAGGACGGACCGTGGTCTCGGCCCGGTTATATGAAGAGTAGATAACTTTATCCAACGGACAAATCCCTATCCAGCGAATAAAATTTGCTTGTTGTCCAGTCAAAATTAAGAACGCGCCAGTTTTATCCGCTGGATAAAGTTATCCACTCTTCGTACAACCGGGCCCTGTTTTAGGACCAAGAAATTGTAAGAAGACCTTGTTTTCAAAGTTGCTTGTAAGAATCGATTTTTCTAATCTTTTGAATACAATGTTTCGCCACTTTCAAGTTTGAATTCGTTATTCCATTACGTACAACTGTATTCATGAACTCGGCCTCGAGAGTCAACTAAATAATTGTCCGTAGCATTCTCTTCACTCTATTTGGTCTCTTTAACACACACATTATTTCTAAACTAATGTAAATGGCTTTTTCAGATGATGGAATGGACTTTCTCTTGCAAGATGAGGATGAAATGGCTACTGGACATGTTTTTGCGCCGGTAGGTTGAATTGTTTGTTAGCCAGCCTTAGGTTTCTGAATACCGAGAGGCAGCTGGATAGAGAGAGATTTCAGATTAGCTAGGGCCATGAAAATATCATTCTTGAATTTCCAAAGCTAGTAGTGCAACGCCAATTGCCCAAATCGGGTCCGTTTTGTATCTAAATTAAACATAATTGTATAGATATCGAAGATTAGATCACCAGAGAAAGTCTGCAAAACAATGAACAGTGGTGCTGGTAGTCCTATCGTACACAGGAAGAATCCCACAGCGGTGGCACAGCGGTTGACATTTACACTACTGTCACACTGCTGTCCACACTAATGTCACAGCAGTGACAATTGTTTCTAGTGTAACATCGGTAGTAGTAACAGTAGTGTGACAGCGGTGAACTTAAGGTTACTGTTCAGTTTGAAACCGAAGGAAAAGGCCAAAATGAGATTGTTAGCCATATGGATATATCAGAAGTAAAGCTTTAAAAAAGCGAAAAAATATTGTGATATCTCATACACACAACGAGATTTTGAAACAGAAAAATTTCACCGGAAATGGGTTTGAGGGGGCGCCAAAACTTTAAAAAGCTTTTTTCTCGAGACTATTTTTATGACAAAACTATGAGACACTCG